>MUZC01004411.1:408778-425257 GCA_002072015.1 Radix auricularia | reverse complement strand
GGACCAGCTAAATGATTAGCTTTGTGAAACTCAAGAGCAGTGATAGTAAACCTAAGGCACGCGTCAGACCAATGTCTCTGTCACATCTCACTCAAATCAGACCAATGTCTCTGTCACATCTCACTTAAATTAGACCAATGTCTCTGTCGCCTCTCAAACAAATCAGACCAATGTCTCTGTCACCTCTCACTTAAATTAGACAAATGTCCCTGTCATCTCTCACTCAAATTAGGCCATTTTGCCTTATTATTTCTTCTGGTTTTTTTCAAATAACCAAGCTACAAAAATGCACACTTTAGATTGGCAAAAGCAAAACTTTTACCTGTTCTTATTTAACAAAAGCTCAAATTTGCTTCTAAATGTCCACAATGTTCATTAACTAATCTAACAAAATCAAGTGATTTTTTCCCTCATTTTAATCTGTAAAGCTGTTTTAGTACGCTAGACAGATTTTTGGGAAGTGGAGCACACATTGTGTACAGCTTATGTACACATTTCTAGTTCTCTTGATCTTATGTACACATTGTGTATAGCTTATGTACACATTTCTAGTTCTCTTTTTTCTAGATCTTTTCTACACATTCTTTATAGCTAATGGACTCTACAGATAAACAATGACAGAAAACAAATATGAAGCCAGATATCTACATACCGGCTCAATGGTAGAAAAAATAGGCTGGTACTGACTCCGTAACTTGTCAAACCTCCGGGGATGATTAACAACCTTGGGACACACCACTATTTGTTCTGTTGACATCAGATGATAAAAATTCATATTATGTTTGAGACATTAAAGCCTTCCAATGAAACCTTTTTTTATCTACTGTTTGAATGAACTCTTTAAATAATGGCTGCAAGCCTATGAGCTACTTCAATAACAGCTGCAATTGTCACAATTTTTTTTTTGTTAAAAAGATCATAGAACTCAACATTGCCCACTACACACTAGTTACGGCTGAGTTAGTTTTGCATAGGCCTAGGCCTCATATTCACAAGCTCTTCAAGTAATATTTTTAGAAAACGTCTGCAAAAATAAAATTATTTGTATTCAGATGCAGCTCATGCGTTTCCCTGCCATACTGCAAGCGATGACATCTTTCTGTAGAAATTATAGTTACAAAAAGGTTTGCAAACATTAAATAATCAAGAGTATAGTAAATATTTTCTAAAACTTTAAAAAAAAAAATCAACATCAGAGCGTTTTGAAGTGGTCTTTGAGTGTATGATCTGGTGACTACATACATTGAAATAAAATAAGCTAAACTGGTCTTATTGGACCCCCCGAAAAATGGCTGCTCAAACAGTAGTCACATTGAGTACCTGATGATTAAATGAAAGGTAAACCTGGATTGATAAAGAGTTGTTCAATTGATTTGAGCAAGGCATGGAACTATTATTGATTGGCTAAATATGTAAATATGATCAGCTTCCAAGTGCAAATGACTCTGAATACATAAATTCCACTGCATATTCGGAACAACAGCAATTTATCCCTAGACACAGTTTGTAGAAATTGTAATAAAAATGTTCCTAATTATTTGTTCAACCAAATAAATCTGGTGAAGGAATCAGCAGTTTTAACTGTGGTTGATTCCATAAGGTAATCAATCAATCAATCAAGAGAGCAAATAACCAAAGTCTATAAAATATACTTGCCCGTTGATAGTAAATAACTAAGGTCCACATATACTTGACATTTATAGTAAATAACTAACATCTATATAATATACTTGCCATTGATATGAAATATTCAATGTCCATATATAATTAACATAGATAGTAAATAACTAAGGTCCACATATACTTGACATTTATAGTAAATAACTAAGGTCTATATAATATACTTGCCATTGATAGGAAATATCCAATGTCCATATATAATTAACATTGATAGCAAATAGGGTCTGTATATACTGGGTATTGATAGTAAATAACTAAGGTCCGTATTAAGGTTGTTAAGACCGCTCGTTTTTGAGGACCGGCTAACCGTTTAAAAAAAGACCGGTTAACTGGTTAACCGCTCGTCCTTATATCCCTAATGTTTTGAGAACTAACAAGAGAATGTTGTCACCTGGCGTCGTCTGATGGCATCAAAGCCCGCTTCCCCCGCTTGCGTTTAGCTCTTTCCGCATTGCCCTCAATTCAAATAATTTTTTTTAAAAATCAAAAAAATTAACCAAACTGTGATGGTTAATTGTCTTTTTTATATTTTATTTTGAGGACTCGTAGTTCACCGGTCTAAATAAGAGGACAGGTTCAATCGTTCGTTAAAGTTAGCGAGGTATTTTTCATTAGTTTCAAAAACCAACGCCTCGCCCCGTCCGTTGTGATGTCATGTTTACTTCTCTTGTGTGTGATGCCGGCCAACTCATGTATTAAAATTAATAATATAATAAAATTATAAAGCTACGGAGTAAACAATGATGATAAAATGGAATTTATTAAAAAACCAGAATAATTGAATTTTGCGACGCACACGTTCCCCCTCGCCGTTTTTTTATGTTCAAATAGGGTTTGAGCTAAACTCGCCTTACTATTAATGTGGTAATCAAATGCCTTTAACTAGCAGGAAAACTGTCACTAAAAGACCGAACTCGAATTTGTGGGCCGATTAATCGCCCGGTATCTTTGCTACGTCTTTCAAATACCTCTCGTGATAAAGTTACATGTACTTCACTAAGCGGCGTGCGCCGATAAGTTTTTTGAATGCCTGAAACAGACTATAAACTTGTGATCAGAAAATCCCGATAGGTCACGAGGTCATATGCTTTTATGGCTTTCTTTGTCTTTATAAGAAACAGACTATAATTAATATAAATAGAAACCGCCTCGGCCTTGACCATTGTGACATCAAACGTGCACTGTGTTAGCTCTCGTACAGTCACAGTGCCTCGACAACTAAGCAAAATAAAATTTAAAAAATCATTCCTTAGCAGTAACTAGTACTATTAGTTGTGAACTTCAGTGAAGCAAGGCTATAACGCGTCATGTATGCAAGCTTACCGCTAGGAGACTGGGGGCTTGAATGCCAACCTACTTGTCAGCTGGATCGTGGTATCGCTTTTACTCACCGTGACAAAGCGAGAGGGAGAGGCGCGTTACGGCTTGTGTTGTTTTTTTTCACTACATTACCGCTAGTTTTTTTTTGTTGTTGTTTTTTTCTTTTCGGTTACGCGGTCCTGAATAAAGATGACCGGTCCTGATCTGAGGACCGGTTAACCGGTTAACCGTTAACAAGCTTAGTCCTATATACTTGACATCGATAGTAAATATATAAGGTCTATATAATAATTTACTTACCCATTGTGTTAAAAGTTAGAAGGACGATATCTGTCATGTTGTAGAGGAATGCTTTGATTCCATCATTTGTATATTTCTTTATGTCCAAGGTCATTCCAGTCATTTCCTAGAAATTAAAAGAAAAAAAAAGTAATCTTTTATTCAAAATAAATCATGAAAAATGTGACAACTTTTTAAAGACTAAAAATAAATATCCAAATCATTGTACAAATGATTTGATGGAAAGCTGAACTTTTTTTTAAGGCAGTCTTTGTGACCAGCCAGCAGAATGCACTAGAAGCCATCACATGAGGCACAAATAGAGAGACACCCTGGCTCTTAACATGGCAATTTATGATACAACACACACACAAAAATCAAGTAAAATACCAATTTAAGTAGCATTGTCCGCTTTAATTTATCATATTGTACTAGCTGATGTATGTCAGTTTACTATGCCACATAAAGATCCTATTTAAAACACACGTCACAAACATTTAAGTAGCATTGTCAGCTTTAATTTCTTGTAATCAGACCTGCCAACTTGCCCAAAAAAAAAATCTGTAGATGGTGCGCGTGCAAGTCGGGATCGCAAGTCATTAGCGCTGTGGCCTAAATCTATACACTTAATTATATTATCAATAGTTAAATAATTAAAAGTTAAAGAAATAATCATTTACCTTCATTTTCATGTAATAGTCCACAGAATGAATATTAACATCATTACAAATGTACATATATACATATGCACACAACTTGCATGTGTTCAGTTTGATAACATTTCTCTTGTGGCCTTTTTACATTTGCCCCACAACCCTTTGGACATATGTAAGTTGCCATGGCAATTGGTAACTTTGGTGACCAACAAATTAGACAGAGTCTCCACTTTCATAGAGGCCTTTGACTCTGTATAGTTTTTCTTGACAGTAGAAAAAATTCTTTCAGCATCTGCATTGCTGTGGGGAATGCAGCACACTGCAAGCATGGCAGTAGCCAAATCCTTTAACTCCACTTGGTCTGTTATTGGATTTTTAAAGTTTTTCAGGAAGTGCCACTATTCATCCACCCTGGTTGAGGCAACCACTTCCTATGGTAGGTCCATAATCTGGTACTTCCTGAATAGTTCCTCATAGGAGTCCAGTGAACAGGTCATTGGAATTTTCTTTAAAAAAATTGAAGGTCAGCAAAGGTACCACTATCTCTCCAATTCATATTTAACACTTTGGCATGCTGGTAGAGTGGGTCAGAAAGTGGAAATTTCTCTTTCATATACTTGAGAGGTACAACATAGAAAGACTTTAGGTGCTCTACAACCACTTTTCTTGACTTCTCATTCAGCTTTTCCAAAAGTGCATTAGTTTGTAGTTTCACTGTCAATGCTGTTAGCTGCAGCTGCATGTTTCTTAGTAGTTATATGTTTTTGAATATCATTATAACCACCCCTTTCTATGCTTAAGTGGCTTTGGCAAAGATTGCAAAATGCAAATGTTTCCCCACGGGATGATGATCTAAGAAACAAATGCTTCTCAGTATATTCCTTTCTAAAACGTTGAGCATAACGTTTTTTTTTTTGGTTGGAGTTTCAGCATTGTCAGATTCGACCTCATTTGTTGCCACGGCAGATCTTTTCAAAAATGTATCCATGTTGTCACCTTAAGCTTCCTCTTTGAAATAGACACCACACAATGAATTATTTTTAAGTCCAATAAACGGATGGATGATAGAATATCAAGTGAAGAATGTCACAGTAACTTAAACAGCGGTTCCTTTAAATAACGGAAGTGCGGGAGAAAAAACAGGAAGTCATCATATAAATCAAGCAGTTCCTGTCTTGCCACGTCGTCTTTTTTTGGGGGGGGGGGGCTTTTTCTTTTTATAATTTTTCGCATTCGGATTTTTCATGGTTAAATTTTTTTTTCTTTCGGAAAATCGGGAGATTAAGGGTCTTATCGGGATTTCGTAAGCATGGCTAAAAAATCTGTATAATCCCGAAAAAATCGGGAGGGTTGGCAGGCCTGTGTAATACATGAGATCATGTATGGTAGAATGATATGTCTTACAGACCACCATACATATGCATGCTGCCACACCACGTGTAATGTCACCCTCATTATTCTAATTTACCACATCTAATCTGATCAAATATGTTGCAATATAGACACACACAAAACACTGTCCCTTGAGGAAATCAAAACAGCTACTTTCAAAACTGAAAAGATTAAAGATATCACCTCAAATGTTTCTTCAAATTTATCCAGAGGAATGCCATCCGGGTACACACAAACGACTTGGGCCACAGCATCCTTGAGGTTTGTATCCACCTCCACATGATGGTGTTTGTTATACAAACTTTCCTGGTGGTCACTTATTTCTTGATGGTTGGGAGGCCTGTTAGCTGCAGCTGTATCAACACTTTGAAGAGATTTGCTAATTAAGATTTCCTGATTTCGTAGACATTTGGATGCTTTCTCTTCAGGAGCTAAAAAGTTTGTAAGAACAAAATAACTAATGACAATAATTTTACAGGTCATTGATATCTAAAAAAACAAAACAATTCCAAACTAAGTTCTCTTATTTGTAAATGTCAAATCTACAAATCTAACATTGATATGTTGCAGAGGCACAGATAATTCAATTTATAAATGACAGCTTGTAACTCATTTTTCACTATTAAAAAATTAAGCACTACATTTTAACCCTTAACATGTCAACGAGCAATAATGTGCGATTTACAGTTTTTTACCAAAGCACGATAATCCGCAGCTCGATAGGACTATCTTTAGAAACGAAATTACAGAAAATAAAAACTCTTCAGTGCGTGAAAAAATATGTTTTCGACTTCCAGCAATGCTCAATTTGCGAAGTTTTTTGGTCGTTTTGCTATATTTCGCTATATTTTATTACTAAAATAATAGTGCTAAACTACATGTAAATATTGTTTTAAACTCAATACGGTCCTTTGGATACATAAAATAACCATTCTTATTCTAACAGATGAAGTCAGTATGACAATAATAATATAAATGGATTTTACGCAATTATTTTTATTTCATAACCGGTTGATCGCAATTTGGGAAATTCTTACGGCACTGAGGCAGAAGTTTTCCGAAAACCTTATGGCACAAGAAGAGTTAAAAAATACTTTTCTCCTCACCTTTTTCAGGCTGGCTTCCATTCACAGCAAAAAGTTGCCAGTCTCCCTGGGGATGGGGCCTTTCAAATCTGATTATATGAGGCAGAGCTGACACAAACTCCATGACACTGTTGTAACCATAATTTTTTGCGGGGAACTCTGTGTTATAAGCTTCCTGGCAATAATAATGTAGAGTATTAAACAAGATGTCATACATATGCCTGGCAATAATATTGGATATTAAACAAGATGTCATACATTTGCCTGGCAATAATAATATTAAACAAGATAGCATTTCTATTTTAATCATGCTTGGGCATATTATTATTATATACATTGTGAAAAAATTCATATGTATACTCTGAATTTGGGAACATGGACATTGTGAATTTTTTTCTTTGATATAGGATCCACCAAAACCCCACACAAATCTGAATTGATACTGGCTGGTGTTTGTTCTTCTTCTTCTTTGTTCTCAATATTGAATATTGAGTTTTGCGTGCCACGAGTTTTGCGCCAATTGGCCCGTGGCCTCCGACTTCAGCCTGCTGTATTTTCTGGATTTGCTTCCATAGCCTTTGGTCAGCCAAGACCATCTGCAAGGCAGCAGTTGTTTTTTTGGCAAGTGATGCAGCGTTCACATGCCACGGCTAAGGGTTCCGTGCATTACCCAGCCGCTTTTTACCCATTTGGAGCTGGGTGGAACTCAGGGACGCCCTAGGCCCCCGGAACAAGTCCTTGGCTTCCCATGGATTCGAACCCGTTACCATCGGAATGCCAGTCGAGCACGCTGCCACTCGACCACCGCGGCCCCTGGTGTTTGTTTATTTCTGAGATTTAAAGCTGCTAGATACAACTGGTGGCGTAACATAAAACGCAGACTTGTGCATAGATAGTACAAAGAAACGGGGAAAGAACAGATGAATTACAGCATGAAGAAATCAGAACAACGCAAATGAACGTTGGGGGGGGGGGGGAGTATATCGCAGACGTATTGATGGTCTTGAGACACACATGCTGCAGTTAGCTACCTTCCCCCACCCTGCACCAACCTAGCCTGCAAACCATAAACTGTAATCGAGGGTCAGCTATGTTCACAAAAAGGTGGAAAAGTACAGGGAAAAACAAAATTTTTTTAAATTAAAAAATAATGTTTCCGCTGAGGCTTGAACCCGGTACCAGTGTGTAAAGCGGATGTGATAACCACTAAATTCTGAACCATGTGTTATTCTGTGAAGGAACAATGCAAGAAGCAATGTTAGTCTAGAGACATGGCCCCCCAACCCCCTTTTGAACCCACTTTGTTTGATTTGTTAACCCCAGTGAAGTTCATTCGTCTTGCTTATTTACACCCTTCTTGATCGTGATCTTATTCTGGTAAATTATATATAGATGTGCCATAATAAATAGGCTAGGCAAGCCTACTAACTGCAGTTTTCTTTCATTGATATTTTTTGGTGTTATCTTGTTTCATTATATGTCTGCCTAAGAATCACAAAATAAACCTATTTTAAAATGTTCTGTGAACTTAATAAAATTTGATATGACACCTTAGAAAAATTAAATTTCACTTGTTATGAAAAATTAGAAAAATTAACTTTGACTACGCTGCATAAAAGAGTGAGTCAGTAAATCAAACATTTAGTTGTAGTTTTGCGATTAGGTTAACCGACAAAACAGCCATAGTCAAAACAACCCTGGACTAATAACTGGTCTAATAGTAAAAAAAAAAAAAAAAATATTTTATTAATGTCACAAGAAACAATAATAATGACATAACAAGAAAGAATGTAATAGTCTATACTCGAGTCTTGGTTGTTTGTTGAGAAGAAATGATATAATATCATGATTAATTAATAGCTAATTTCGATTAAAGCCTAAATATAAAATTTATGATGTCAATGTCATAAGCACCACTTATTAAATGTTCTTGTTGAAAATCTAAATGACACTGGAATGTCTCCTTTATATGTCATCTTTTAACTACACAAAAAGACTAGTGTGTTGACATTATTTGGTTCAAGTAATGAGCGGGTCTAATTGACAACATAATTCCACAGCCCTAAAAAATTTAAACTATTTGTCTTGGGGCCATTTTGACGGGTCACAGTAGTTTTGCAAGAGATCCAAAAGCTCTAATTTTTATATTTGAAATTGCAAGAGAGAGAAGCAAAATAAAAAAATCTTAAAATGAGTGAAAACAATTAAACTGCAATTTTTTAAAGCAAAAAAGGAAATTAAAAAATTGTAACCTTTAAGCAGCTGTAATTGAAAAAAGAGTTAATAAATATTATAAACTATTCCCATCAATGTAAATAATACTTGTGTTAAATGGAGCTGTAAAAATTAATATTTAGTATGACTTATTTTCCTTTCTTCGTTTTTTGACATCAGAACCTGCGCTCAAAAGGTACGTTATCTTTGAAAATTACCTTGTATTCAAAGGGTAAACGGCTGGCACAAATTCCCTTTGGTCTTTTAGCCATGATCTGTGTAGTTAAAAAAATTTTAATTCATAAAGCAAACCTTCTCATTATAAGTTACTATGATGTTTAACATTATTGTAAATTAAATATAATTGGCATATTAAAGTTATATTAAACTATATCATTTTACCCCCAAAAAAATTAAAATCCATGACACTTTATAATGTATTTTTTTTACCTACATACTTTTACCTACCTTTTGAATATTTTCTTGAACAGACTTTGGAATGTTGCCATATTGCTCCGAAGCTAGATGTTTAGATGATTGTTTGTCTACATCTTGCACAGATTTCCCTCCTTTGTATTCATTATACTTGCTTTGGCTTTTTGTTTCTTGCACTATTGGATGGTTGTCTAAAACAACATTTGAAAGATAAAAAGAACAATGTATTGCATAAATCCCTTTTTCATTTGAAGCAGTGCAAAGACAGTAATGATTAGGACCATTAAACCATGTGCCAGCTACAATAATGATTCAAATTTATAACATTTTAAACTGAACAGATTACAGCCCAGATCGTAAAAACTAAACAAACCAGATTTTTCCAGTAAGCAGCTTAAGGAGGGCTTTTCTTGGATTTTGATTTTAATTTGTTGATCCTGGTGGCTGAACAGCCCGTGGCCAGCTTGTAACACCCGTATTTCATCGCCAAACTTTTTTAACATCACAATATCACCTAAACTTGCCAGCAGGTCATATTCAGTAGAAAATCCCATAGCAACTGGATCAAATGAAATACCGACACGCTTTCGAAATATAGTTCCAAAGTGCGTGAGTGGTAGCCCATCTGGTTCGCCCTTCACAAGCTCAATTATTTTGCTGCGTACATACGATGGAACTGAAGGAAGTGTTCTATGTTTAGCTTGTTTTGAGTCCGCATAGCCCCATCTCCAGTTGCTTTTGTCAGCACCCCTTGAAGCCTGAAACTTCAGCCGTTGCTTTCCCAAAACCCCCCACTTTTTTTTGGGATCAACTTTCTGTTTGGAAACAAGTCTCTGGATATTTTCAGTGGCTGCATTAGTAACTGCCCTGAGAACCATCATGTTTCCATTATAAGTGACCTGAGGAGAAAATTATTTGATTTTTTAGTATTAAAAAAAAGTTTCATTTACACATGACTCAAGGGTATGATGACTTTAAATCTCTTATTGAGTTTATAAATATATACAACCACAATAAGGTGTATAATGATATAAGAAACAAAAACAACATACACACACAAAACAGCTAAATAAAAACTATAATCTTTCATGTAATATATTTGCATAAACAAATTAAGATATTCAGTATCACCTGGACAGTGTCGGGAATAGAATATAAAAAGTCTTCATCCGAGTTGTATCCTAATTGCCTACTGGGCAGTCTTATCCCTATGTATTCAACATAATCTCTTCTGAGTTCATTCAAGGTTAATCCCAAAGGTGCTGACGTAAGCAGTGAACGTATTTCTATTTTAGCCTGTTCCTTTTGCTTTGCTTTGTCAGTCATTCTAAGAGAGGCCTGTTGCTCCTGAGGAATTATTCTAAAAGATATAGCAAAAAAATTGTATAGGACCAGCTAAATGATTAGCTTTGTGAAACTCAAGAGCAGTGATAGTAAACCTAAGGCACGCGTTCCACATTCAACACGAGGAGTCACGTCAGCCGGCACGTGATGAAATATTACTCTCTTAATCAAAGCAGCCAAAGGAAACCCACTTTTTGGACGTTTCATTGGAGTGTTGGCACTTTGCTATTAATAAGTGGGTTTTGGTTGAATTTAGGACATAAGGCCCTAAAGGGTTCACCACCACTGCTTTACACTAACTTATGTTATAACTTATACATTACAGATGCCCCTTCTATACAAAAGATAATTGCGTCCCACACTTAATCATGGGTTATGTCATGTTACTTTGTCATATCAGCAGACACTTCGTAAAAATAAACCACAATGTCAATGAGTGTAATTGTAATTTTTGTAATAAATACTAAATAAATTAAGATTTTAGAATTAATACACACATAAATAGGCCCAGATCTATTAATATCACATTATTTATGCGTATAAAATATTAAGAAGTTTCTTAAAATATTATAGCATGTAGCAACTTAGTTTTTTTGAAGCTACATCTACAGCTAATACTACTCGTTGTCGTAGCACTCACTAGCCAGGAAACTTCTGCTACGACTAGTGGTAGCAGAAGCTTCCAGGATAGTGTTACGACATGTTGTAACACAAGCAACACCCGGACGAATTGTGGTAGCACTATCACTAGCAAAGTCTCATCCAGTTGTCTGCCGTTCGTTACTTATTTAGTAGTAGCAGCAGACACTTCGTAAACTTAAACGGTAAAAACGAAGTATGTTGACCGTAACGTCACGGCAGCCTTCTTTGTTGTTATAGCACGTCCTTTAAAAAGCTTTAAAATTAAAATTCTATAGCTACACCTAACCCAAACCCTAAAATATTCAATTTTCAGAAAATTCTAAGTCTAAAGCTATACTGCTATACCTAACCCAAACCCTAAAACCTTCCATTTTTTATAATCCTTTGAAAATTTATAGAACTTTCTTTTCCAGCAACCGGCAGTGTCGTGACGTCACGGTCGACATACTTCGCTTCAGCCAAATAAACCACAATCACAATCATGACAATGTCATTAAGTTAATTAAGTATGAGTGTAGTCAGTGTAGTAATTGTAATATTTGCAATTATGATTTTTGTAATAAATAAAATATAAATTGAGATTTTAGTTTAGAATAGAATTAATACACCCATAAATAAGCCCAGATCTATTAATATCGTAATATTTAATTTATGCTATAAAATATTAAGAAGAGTTTTTCAAGATATACTATAGACTATAGCATGCATAAAAAAATAGTAACGAAGTGTGTGTTTACAACAGCAAATACTAACACTAACTCTAACAATAATACTATTTGTAGTACTAGCCAGGAACCTTCTGGCACTTCTGCTATGACTAGAGGTGGAAGCAGTTTCCTGGCAAGCGTTATGACATGTCATAACGCAACAGCAACATCCTTCTTATTCTAATAAATTTATTTATGATCAGGAAAAAATGAATGAAATTATGCTTTTTTAATTATTTAATGCAGTAGACTTGAGTAGACTGTGAGTAGACAGTAGAGTATTCAGTATTCTTTTGCCTTTGCAGATCATAAAATATGCATCCTTTACCGTTTGTAATGTATTACTATAATTAAGCTTCAATCAAAACCGTACACCAAGAAACCAGAATTTTCTTGACCTGTTGCATATGAAATTTAGCCTGTCAGTTGAGAGTCAAGAAGCCTAATAATAAAAGATGCTCATTGAAATTATGGTTGCACGCTTTTTTTTTTTTCCGAATTAAACAGCCAGCAGTGCTGCCAGCGACAATTTTAGGAAAAACCTAGCCAACACGTCAAAATAAACCTAGATCAGAAAGAAAAAAAAGAGAAAAAAACCTAGACATGCTAAAAATAAATAAAAATGACGTCACCCACCCCCTTATTTCAAATAGAGCATATCTCAAATAATTTTTATTGTCAATTTTTTTTTATTCAAGTATGTAGACTCTATGTAGTGTAAATGGAAGGTGCAATCCAATAGCGTAAAGGGTGTGGAGTCATTTAAACTTCAACAAAAGTTAGGAATCAAATATTAAAGTGGAGCTTTCATTTAAAGTTGCACGTTTTTAAGTGACGTCACAGTTCTTAAACAGCCCCTCTCCCTTGTCACACATCTCACAAAAAATACTACATTCCCCCCCTTCCCCAAATCGGTTTGGCATTGGCATTTATTAATATATTCTACATAACTATTTGGAAAAAAAATACTTATATCAACTTATATCTGAATTTTTTATCACTTATGTCATCATCTTTATAAATCCTTTGGCAATCTTATCAGCACTCTTGGAATAATTCACTATGACTATCTGAGTCTTATATTAGACTAGCAATTTACCCGCGCTTTGCTGCGGAAATTAGGACTTCAGTTAGCGTTGAGAACCCGAGAAACACCAATTCAAAACACCTATTGATTTTAATCTGAATCAAGATGGATATACTAAATATATTAACTTCAACCGCTAAAGGTCCTACGTACACAAGAACTTGGAGATTTAAAGATGCGTCCTTTTTATATAACTCATATTGGGGAAAAAACTATATTTCGGCAATTATACCCCTAGTGAGAGGTGATTTAATAGTTTTTGCCTCTTAAGGGGAGGCGGGTACTCAACAACTTCCAAAAATGTTAAGTTTCTACCTACACGGAAACTTGGAGAATTAGTGTTGATTCAGTTTTATATAGCCCATTTTAGGTGAAAAAAAAGTTTTTGGCCCCCGGTGACACATGAGAGGAAATTTTTAAAATTTATATAATTATTTTTCCTTGTCAACGTGCAGGGGTATAATAAGATTTTCAATTTTTATAAATCTCACATAAGAAAAAAAAACTTTTTGGGGCCCCGGCCCCCATAAGTGTGTATTTCAAAATTCTTTTACACCGACTTTCGTCGTGAGAAGGCAATTAATAATTTCCCAAAGTTTCATGCTCCTACCAACATTGAAAATTGGATAATTAGTAATGAGTCTGTTTATAATATAAGAAAAACTATATTTGGTCCCCCATTAGTGGGAATTTTAACATTCTTTTTTGCCAATTTTTGTCAGGAGATTGCACTCAACAAATTCCGAAAGTTTCATGTTTATACCTACGCGGGAAATTGACAAATTAGTGATTTTCAGTTTCTACATATTTTCTACAAATATATTTGGAAAAAACTACATTTGTGCCCCCGGTCCCCAGTAAAGGATATTTGAAATATTTTCAGCCTGCTACCATCACGAATGTGAATTTAGCAATTCCCCAACGTTTTATGTGTCTACCTAAACGGGCAAAAAGTGACTTATAGCTTTTGAATTTTTATAAATATATAGGAAAAAATATGTTTTTGGAGCCCCGGCCCCCATGAGTGTGTATTTAAAAATTCTTTTACACCGAATTTCGTCTTGAGAGGGTACTTTAACATATTCCCAAAGTTTCATGCTCCTTCCTACACGGGAAATCGGAGAATTAGTGATGAGTTGGTTTTTAATATAAGATTAACTATATTTGGGCCCCTGGTCTCCCATGAGAGGGAAATTTAACATTCTTTTTTGTAAATTTTTGTCGGGATCGTGTACTCAAAAAATGTCCAAAGTTTCATGCTTCTACATATACGGGAAATAGGAGAATTAGTGAATTTCAATTTTTACAAAGCTCATATAAGGAAGAAAGAAAGTTTTTGGGGCCCCGGCCCCCATGAGTGGGAAATTAACTCTTTTTTTCCCAACTATATATGGGAGCATGTACTTAACAAATTTCCAAAGTTTCATGCTTCTACCTACACGGGAAATAGGAAAATTGGTGATTTTCAATTTTTATAGAGCCCAAATAAGGGGGAAAAATGTTTTTAGGCCCCCGGCCCCACATGAGCGAGATTTTTAAAATTCTTTTTCGCCAATTTTCATAGAGAGAAGGTACCCAACAACTTCCCAAAGTTTCATGATTCTACCTACACAGGAATTTAGAGAGTTAGTGATGAGTCGGTTTTTAATATAAGAAAAAGTATATTTGGGCCCCTGGTCCCCCATGAGAGGGAATTTTAACATTTTTTTGTGCCAATTTTAGTCGGGAGCGTGTACTCAAAATATTTCCAAAGTTTCATGCTTCTACCCATACGTGAAATAGGAGAATTAGTGATTTTCAATTTTTATATAGCTCATATTAGGAAAAAAACATTTTAAGGGCCCCGGCCCCCATGAATGGGAAATTTTACTCTTTTTTTTCTAATTATAATTGGGAGCAAGTACTTAACAAATTTCCAAAGTTTCATGATTCTACCTACACGGGAAATAGGAAAATTGGTGATTTTCAATTTTTATAGAGCTCAAATAAGGAAAAAAATGTTTTTGGGCCCCCAGCCCCACATGAGCGAGATTTTTAAAATTCTTTTTCGCCAATTTTTGTCGTGAGAGGGTAACCAACAACCTCCAAAGTTTCATGCATCTACCTACACGGGAAGTTGGAGAATTAGTGTTGAATGAGTGAGTCAGTCAGGGCTTTCCCTTTTATTAGTATAGATTATCTTAAGCATAGACTATACTCAATACCGCATATACTCTCATATACTCTCAGAGTATATTCTCTCATCGCCGACAGAAGAAAGTGTTAGAGCAGTCAAAGTCTAATAAAATTGAATATTTTTGCTCATTCAAGTTGTTTTATCTTGTACCAGAATTTTTCAGACAGATGGCGCCACCTTTCGAATTTAGTAGGATAGAGCCATTAAATAGGTATAATAATGGAACATCATAGAGCGTATAAAATACTGTTGCTACATACTGCTTATTTTTATTTTTGAAAAAAAAATCGAATTATTTAGAATGTTAATTCCATATATTTGATTATTTTGTTTCTTTCAAATCGAATAATTACTATTAAAAAAACAATTTTAAAAAAAACCTAGATTGTGACTATTTTTTAAATAAAAAACCTAGAAACCTAGACAGGGTAAAAAAACCTAGATCTAGGTTGAAAAACCTAGCGCTGGGAGCCAGTGCTGCCATCGACAATTTTAGGAAAAACCTAGCCAACACGTCAAGTAAACCTTGATTCAAAAGAAAAAACCTAGACATGCTATAAATAAACAAAACATGACGTCACAAAGCTCCCCACCCGATACACTAAAAAAAGGCAGTATTTTTATTTCAAATTGAGCCTGTCTCAAATAATTTTTATTGTCAGGTATTATTCAAGTATGTCTTAAGTGGAAGGCTGCAATCTAATATCGTAAAGCGTGTGAAGCAATTTAAAACGTCATTATTAAATTGTTAGGAATCAAATATTTAAGTGGAGCTTTCATTTATTGCTCTGGGTTTTTGAAGTGACGTCAGAGTTCTTTAAACATTCCTCTCATACCTTTTGTCACACATCTCTCTGAAGTGTGAGCAACCCCCCCCCCCTTTATTTCCCCTCAAAATGGGCTTGACATTGCCACTAATAATAATTTATAAATATTTTATTCTACTTAACTATTTGCAAAATACACTTACATCTGCATTTTTTTCCATAACTTATATCATGACAATCATGTTCTTTAGAAATCTTATTGGCAATCTCATCAGCATTCTTGGAGTAATCCTATTATACAGAAGATTATTGAATCCCACATGTATCCATTGTTTATGTTTCGTCTGATCTTTTATTTGACACCATCAGGGGGGTGACACCAACGCCTAAAATGTTACTGTTCGATTTTATGTTAGAAAAACAAAGAATACACATTTCTTTCAACTAGAAAGAAAGTAAGAAATACGATGATATACATTAAACACAAAGATTTTAATTTTTTTTAAACCAGTTAACTAGCAATAATAACAAAATTCCAGCACACAAACAACATTAAAACAAATAAGGAAAAAAAGAAACAGTCGCAGCAAAGAAATCTTTAAAAAGGTTGGACATAAAGCCATTTAGGCTTTAACACACTAACAGCATGAATGAATCCCACCTCACTATATCCTCCACCTTAGTGGGGTGGGGGG
>MUZC01004411.1:396941-408741 GCA_002072015.1 Radix auricularia | reverse complement strand
GGGGGGTACAATTTTTCTCAAGTTTTCTTTGTTGTTTTTTAAGAAGAAAATTTTGAATTCAATGTCTTTGAATCAATATTTTGTTATATTTATTAAAGACGTGCAAGCATGGATATGCATGTTTTTATATAAATAGTCCCCCGGTTCCCGACTTACGCTGTTTCATGGTTACAAACGAGCCAACATAAAGAATAATATTACGCGTTATTCTTTAATTTTTATTATTTTTTTCCAACGTTTGTTTTTCACTGGTAACGAATTGTTTTCTCTATTTGAAATCAAAAAGTTATAAAAATATTTATTATTATTTCAACCTACAACTTAAGTTTGCGATTTTTTTCATGGCGAAGTTTTCAATCAAGTCAGTAAAGCTAAATAAGCTTACAAGTTCCTTTTCAATAGTCATTAGAGAGAGCATAATCAGTCTTGGTTGTCCAATACGAATTCTAACTCATTTTTTTATTCTTTTCAACTTTGAAAAGGATCGCTCTCTGCTGCAGTTTGAAGTCATCATTGAGAGATAGATGCGAAGTACGATGCTACATTTGTAAATAACTGAAATTTAGCTCATTCAAAAGCAGCAAAATTTATTTTTAGCTCTGTGCACTTGTTTTGAGTTTCGCATTGTGCTACTTCCTTTTCCTTACCCTAAGCCTGGGGCTGGACAATAAGTTTTTTAAGAGTTCTGAAAATTTGACTACTTGTGAAGGTAAGCAGTCTTCGAAATGACTTTAATATTCTTCATTAACTTGGCTGCTGCCTGCCCATCGAATGGCGTCATTGCTGAGCTCAGAATGGATGTCTTTATATGCGCTTAATCGATGTTGTGGGGCTTCAAAAAGTTTGTCAATGATTACCATAAATACCATTTTGGTGATATCAAACTGACACTTTCTCTTCTTTGATAGTATTATCGATTATTTAAACTCTTTTTTCCCCACGGACTTGTCCTTTCCTTTGTCTTCATATGAATCAAATTAAAAATGCTTTCTTTTAACAAACTCAATGAGATACTTCAAGTACTTGGGTGAAATCAAAGATATTCTCGGCTCTTGAAGGAATAAATTCGTTTTCTGAAATCTCTCTAAAATTGTTTCCCAAAATTCAAGTAAAATAGCAACTTAAAGTTTTTTAAGTTCCTTCCGAAATCTTTCTGCTACAAGTCAACAGACACGGGGCTGATTTTCGTTTGTTGCTAATTCTTTCAGTACTGCAATATTTGTGAGAGACGTGTTGTGTTGTTGTATTGACATGGTATGAACGTGCGAGTTGACTGAGTATGAAACACGTGTTTTGTGCTGTGAACGGAAAATAGTGTGTGGTCGTGAAGGGAGAGGATGGATGGCTATTAATGCATGGTTCGCTATGTAACAGAGGTTGATTCTAAGATTCATTAAAGATACTTGTTACCCAGACCACAAGGAGTTGAAGTCGTGTTTCTTGACTTGCAAGTTCTTTTACAATATTCTCATAGTAGCATGAGTTATAAACACACTTTACAGCAGGGCTGGCTTTAGACATAAGCAAACCGGCAACCACCTATGGCCTCCGATTAGTCTCATTATTAATGGGGGCCTCGCACAAGAATATTTCAATATTTATTTCATAATTTTCTGTTACATTTTAAGCCACCAAATTCACTTCGATTAGGGCCTCCAATTCCCTTAGACCGGCCCTGCTTACAGCATTATATCGGGCTGACCATCTTGTGTCAGACAAGGCTTTGTTAACATGTATCACCTTTATGTGTTTTGGAAGTATCTGTCGACGATGAGTAGATGCAACAAACCAGGTATAAAGATATAAAGATTTTGCAGAAGACAACTGCTCCACGTTTCCCAACCAAGTGAAGGGAATGAACTGTACACGGCACAAAATGAGCAGCACTGCACTTCTTACAAAGATTAGCCCAGACTCTGTTATACTTCCTACTTATAACTGCAGCATTGACGTATGACTTTCCAAGGCATTTTCAGGGATTCATACAAACATTGTCCCATCTTTATTATACATTATGATAACATTTAAGTTATTAGGGGCCCCTGGCTTTAGCCCGCTCAGCCCCCTCCCTTTAATCAACCATAGGGGAGGGGTCACGCATCTGTGACGATGTGTGACTAGGGGGCGGGTGTGTTTAAAAATGTGACGTCACATAAAAAAGCCACAACTTTAAATAAAAGTCACCTTAAATATTTGATTGTTTACAATTTATTTAATGACGTTTTCAATGGCTCCCCGCGTGTTACGATACTAGAGTGCATACTTACACTAAATACATATTTAAATGACAAAATACTTATTTGCAACATGCTAATTTTTATTGAGAAAATTATGGATTTGGAGAGGGGTGTCTAAGCTCTGTGACGTCATAGCGAACAAGGGGTTGGGGTTTACGTTTTTGTGACAAAGTATGCGGGTGAAAGGGGGGGGGGTGAAAATTGGTAACCTCACGTGACGTCATTTATGGACGTCCCGCTTAAATCATGAAGGGGTGACACCATGAGCTACCGCCCCGGGTGACACCAACCCTAGCGACGCCCCTGAGGAAACCCATTCCACTTCCGAATCCCGGATGGAAAGAACTAGAGTAGTTATGTTTTTGTTGATGCATACTATACGGAGTAGGAAAAGGGCTTTTATAACTAAGTTTATCTGAGTCTTATATTAGATTATCTCTAGCCTATACTCAGTTATACCGCATATACTCGAGAGAATATTCTCTCATCGCAGAAAGAATAAAATTTTATAGCTCTTAAATTCTAGTAAAATTGAATATTTTTACTCATTCAAGTTGTTTTATCTTGTACTTGTACCAGAATTTTTCAGACAGATGGCGCCACCTTTCAAATTTAGTAGCACAGAGCCATAGATATAATAATGGAACATCATAGAGCGGCTAAAAATACAATTTATTTGTATTTTTGAAAAAATCGAATTTTTTAAAGTGTTAATTGCACATATTTAATTATTTTGGTACTTTATCATCGCATATTTACTATTAAAAAAAACAATTTAAAAAAACCCTAGATTATGACTATTTTTTTAAAATAAAAAACCTAAAAAACTAGACAAGGTAAAAAAAACCTAGATCTAGGTTGAAAAACCTAGCACTGTCAGCACTGAACGGAGCAACGAAATCTCTTAATAGATACTCTAATAACCAATATCTAGGATGGAAGTGGGAAAAAACAGTTTGGAAAATAAATAATTTGGAAAATTTTTCAAAATTTTGATAAAAATTAGATATTTATAAGTAATTTATAAAGTCTCAACGAAAACAAAAAAAAATATTTAAAAAAAAATAATAAATAAATGTTATAACTTCTACTTCTAGGCTGACACTCAGTGATAAAAACATTTCCTACTATTTTTAAACATTCGATTAAAAAAAAGTTTTAAAACCGTGCTTATTTCATTAAAAATAAACTATTTAATGAAAGATAATTTAAAAATACTAATTTCAATAACATTTATAATAATAGAGCAGTATCCGTATGAATTTAACACTCGCATTTACACGTGCGCTTAAAGTTAAAGCATGCAGTATCTTATACTAGAATATGCATCTCCTGTATGGTACCCATCCACTGTCCGGAATTCTGGGAGCATCTGTAACAGATAAGAAGTAAGATAACTGTTACAGACGCTCCTTCTATACAGAACACGGCTTTAGAAAAAACAGTTCATGCGAAACTGAAACACAATTAATAGGTTTAACATTGTCAAAAGGCTTAGACAATAATGATAAAATAGATACAAGATTGCTAGAATTCTCAATAAAAGCATTTGATAAAGATCACCACCTTAGACGCCTTAGTTTACTTAAAAACTTAACTACTTTGAAATCTTAGGTCCTCACTGGATCCAAGACCTCCTTTTGGATAGGGAGCAAACTGTACTTATAATTGGATCTAAATCTGCACCAAAAAAAAAAGGTTAATTCAGGAGTTCCACATGGAACTGTGATAGGTTCCTTGCTCTTTCCTGCTCATTTATAAATGATTTACCCAACATCCAAACAGGAACAAAAGTTAGGTTATCTGCTGATGATTTTATAATCTATAGAACAATTAAATCAGAACAAGATAGCAACATTTTACAAAAGGACTTGGATGAATTGATAAAATGGGAAGCTAGCTGAAGTGTCTCAGTGGCGTCGTGAGGGGGGGGGCGGGCGGCCCCGGGTGACATCATTAGAGGGGTGACACCAAAGTCAAAAATTTTACTGTGTTCGATTTTATGTCAGAAAAAAAAGAAGACACATTCCTTCTAGAAAGAAATTAAGAAATACAATGAAATACATTAAACGCGAAAACTTTTAATTAAAAAAATATCAGTTAATTTGCAATAATAAAACAGTCCCAACACACAAACAATATTACAACAAACTAGGAAAAGGTGAAGAAAAAAGTCGCAGCAGAGAGATCTTTTAAAAAGTTGTACATGAAAGATATAACGCCATTTGGGCTTTGAAATATATTGACAGCATGGACGAATCCCACCTCACTACTCCCTCCACCACAGTTGGGTTGGGGGAAACGATTTTTCTATCCCAAAAAATCAAAAGATGGGTTTTCTTTGATGTTGCTTTTTTTTTTTTTTAAAGAAAATTATGAATTCAATCTCTGAGTTAATATTTTGTTTAATTTATAGTAGTGACTAAAGGCGTGCAAGCATAGATATGCATATTTAATGCAGGTAGTCCTCATCCCGACTTACACTGTTTCCTGGTTATGAACGCACCCCATACATATTAATATTACACGTTATTCAGTATTTTTAAAATGTTTCATTTTTTAACTTTTGTATTTTATGGTGAACCGAATTGTTTTCTCAATTTGAAATAAAAAAAAAAAGGCATAAAAATATTTATTATTATTTCAGCCTACAACTTTCGTTTGCAAATTTTTCTCATGATGAAGTTATCAATCAAGTCAGTAAAGCTAAGTAAGATGACAAGTTCTTTTTCAAGGCTCATTAGAGAGAGCGTATCAGTCTTAAAGGGATTCTTTACCATGGTAAAAAAGAAGTTCTCAATAAAAGTCGCCTACCAAATGTCCTGAAGGCGTTTCATGACAACTCAAATTTTGGTGGCCATTTTGGCAGTGATAAGACAGCAAAAATCTCTGAACGTTATTGTGGAAGACTACCAGGCTTGTCCATAGGAATGTTTTTCCCATGGGATTCCCATGGGAAACGTCCCATGGGATGGGGCAGGCATAAATTGCCATCGGATGGGATAAGATGGGACAGAAAAATCGTTCCCATGGACAAGCTTGATTAGACTACGAAGAATGACGTTCACCAATATTTCAAAGCCTGTCAAAAATGATTTATCATAAAGCCGGAAACCAGCAAGGAAGCACCGCCACTGAACAATATATCAGTGCCTGTGAAAGTGTGGAGCTTAGTTGATATTGACATGATCGGTTCTCTTTAAACAACAACAAAAGGATATATATATATATATATTCTTCAAAAGCGTTCAATTCAGTCTTAGTCTATAAATGACGTCACACCATTTTGGCCAATTTTTAACCCCACCCACCCCCTTCGTCACAAAAATTTAGACCCCCCTCCAAAATGACGATCAAAGCTTTGACCCCACCCATAAAAGTCATATTTTCTAATTGAAAATTAGCATTTTTCAATCACTTTGTCATTTTAAGAGTGTATTTAGTGTAAGGCTGCAAACTAATTTCGTATTATATATATATATATAATAGCTGCCACCGATCATTTTTCCAAGTGGACTAACGCAACTGATGTTCCCAGAGACGTGAGCTCGTGAACTTAGTTATTGACAACCTAATGAAACAGTTTCAAACTGATCACAGTATGGCATCAGCCTACAATCAGTCTACCATCAGACTACCATACACAAACAATTGGTCAACGAGAAATTGACAATAAAACTCTTTAATTAAAGAGACTCTTAGCAAACTTGCCAATGACCTAGGTAAAGACTGGGACCAATTTATCCCCGGTGTTCTGTTAGCATACCACGCATCCGTACACAGGGGCGGATTAAGACTGCACGGGGCCCCGGGCTGCAATCAAACGGGGGCCCTATCCAGCCAGCGTCCCTTAAAATGATTGTTAACAGCTAATATAAGACTGTAACTAAATATTAATAATGAAAAAAAAAAAAACGAACACGAAGAAGTATCTGTTTGAAGTGTTCGCCGGTATGTTACAATTGAGTGTGAAAACAAAAACTTTTAATTCCACTGCTGGGAATCGAACCCGGTACGGCTGGCATCACAAGCCATTACTCTCTCCACACGGCCAGCGGAGCTCGTCTCAACGGAGAAATTTAAAAAATATAAACAACGATTTAAACTATGTTCTCTAAGGGAGGCAACTATATCCAGTTGTAGAGATAATATTTATTAATTTATTTTATTTATTATATTTCGAAGGGTTCGTGCAAACATTTGTACACTTTTATTATAAAATATCAAAAGTTTGGGGGCCCCTAAACCGTCGGGGGCCCGTAGCTTTAGCCCGTTCAGCCCCCCCCCCCCCCTTAATCCGCCATAGTCCGTACATACCTAAACAAGGTAATTACACTGCTTTGAGGTTATGTTTGGGCGGAAAGGCAAGCTACCTACGGATTTCAGGCCTGTGGGAGATGGAACACAAATTTTAACCAATAACGAATTTGGACAATGTCAACCCTGACATAAAGCAATTTAAAAAAAAAAACTTCACCTAACCGTGAATACCAATATCCACTCAGCTGAGGCGCATTAAAAGTGTACATTTGATCGCAGAAATACAAGCAGCCAAGAAATAACTGATGATTCCATAGTTTATATCAAGAATCATCGTCGCATATCATCGCATGGGTCAGAAGATGGAACCCCTATATTGGCCCTTTCCTCGTGGTAGAATCATTGAACAAAGGAAGAGTTAAGTGAAAAAATAAATCGACTGACTAAATACTCTAAAACACCATCATGTCATAACCTAAAAATTTACAGCAATGAATAAGGTCCTTCACCAAATCAGGGCCTCGATGATTCTTTTAAAGGTACTATCAATGGGAGCCTACATCAAAATGAACGAGAGATCACAGAGGAAGAAATAGACATAATTGTGAAACATCCTGTCCCAAAAGTAACGTAACGCAGATTATTACTTTTAACCAACTGATAATTTCAAGAAAAAAGCGTCTTAACACAACTCTGGCCATAATTTTGACAATGTTGTATATTATGGGCGCACTCGAGATCTTGAATAACCGAGGCGTACAAATAAAACGAAAAGGGGATGGAAGTTGTTAAGTTAGGCCCATACGTTACATTTTGACAGGAACAGACGACAACTACATCCTCCTCAGAGATAAAGTAATTCAACACATGAACAGCAGCATTACAAAACAACTACATGACTACTTAAATCAAGATGTGTGGAGTATATAAACATTTCTGGTATTTCTCGTGATGGGTTCTGGGAAACTTAGACGGAGATCCTGGCTACAGCGAGCCTTTTACGTTGGGATATTGTTGTCTACACTTAAGTCGGTGTTTAACTTTTACAGAAAGTAATTAATTGTTCTAAATGTTGTATCTTTTGGACTTGGTTATCAATTACTGTTGAAACTTTAAATAAATCAAATCTCTCAATTTTAATTCGAATGTTAAAGATGAGTCCTTTTATTAAATAGATTTTTTTTAAAAAATCGTTATTCTAATGTTTATTTTTCATTAAAATCATAATTTCTTAAAATGTTTTAAAAAATATTTTTTAAAATCATCATTTGAATGATGATTTGAATAATCACTTAATAAACAAATAAATGCAAACTATTCCATTATTGAAAAACATTAAATCCAAACTTAAGATGATAAAGACTTAGAGTGATAGTAAGTGAGAAATTATCACGGAATCCCGGTGGTAATGAAGTAAACAAAACCCTAGGCTTTAATAAGAGAAACTTCTACAGATAACATTAGAACGTAAAACTGAAATGCTACCTACTAACTTTCATGATCCCTGGACTAGAATATGCATTTCGGCATGGCATTGATAAACTGTTAGTCAAAACTGATAAAAGTAACACTTTTATTTAAATAGTTAAACTTTCAAACAATAGAGGATAGAGGAAGATAGAGTAAAGTTTTATTTGACCAAAACTATAAGCAAGCTATTCCGTTGGGCCATAAGTCATCTATCAAAACGGATCCCCTCAAGGTTGGACCAATGGGATGACTCAGTTCCTTGTTGACTAGAAATGAACGGCCGCCCTTGTTTACATGACACAGTAGTGCCGAGAGATCAGGTTCGAATATGGCGGTACCAAGGTCAACTAGGATACCGAATGAATGGGTTGGCATATTATTAACATGAGCGACAACATGTTTTTTTCTTCTACTTTTTTGTTGGCAATACTATCAAAAAACATTTTTATATGGTCCTCGGAGTTTTATGTTGGTGATGTCGTGAAAACATATGTATGTTGGCCTTTTGTTGTTGTTTTGGTACCTTAGACTTAGACTCGTTTTGTTAGTATTATTTGTAAAAGGTTATTCTGCTTTTGGTTTCGTAAAGTTCTTTAGGTATTAGTGTTAGTGTTTTCATTAAAAAATATATTTTCGGTCTCGTAGACAAATCCTGTTAATGGTGTCTTCAAAAAGATATTTTTAACGTGGGCCCGTATACGTAATCTGAAAGTATTCTTATAAAAATATTTTTGTTTTGTCTTTGTTTCTGTTAGTAGCAGTGGCGTCGTGAGGGGGGTGGGGGCGGGCCATGGTGACACCATCAGGGGGGGCACCCATGGTGACACCATGGGGGGGGTGGGGTAACACCAACGTCTAAAATTTTGCTGTGTTAAATTTTATGTCAGTAAAAAAAGGCAAATTTGTTTTCAGTAAAAAAAATAGTTAACTTGATATAAATAAACAGTCCCAATACACAAACAACATTCAAACTAATTAGGAAATAAAAAGAAAATAAACAGTCGCAGCAGAGAGATCTTTAAAAAGGCTGAACATGAAAGAGGTGGTGTCTTTTGTTTTAAAATATATAAAGTCATTTGGAGGTGTACACACCGATAGTATGAATGAATCCCACTTCACTATATCCTCCACCACAGTGGGGTGGGGGGTACGATTTTTCTCCCCCCCCCAAAAAAAAATAAATAAATAAATAAATAAATAAAACAAAAATAAAAAATTTGAGTTTTCTTTGTTGTTGCTTTTTTAGAAGAAAATTATGAATTAAATGTTGTATTTTTAATTACTTAAATGTGTGCAAGCATAGATATGCTTATTTATATACAGGTAGTCCTCCGGTTAAGACAGTCCCATCCCGAAATAACCTGTTTCGTGGTTACGAACGAGCCCCCATAAAGAATAATATTACACGTTGTTCCGTATTTTTAAAATGTTTCTTTTAAAGGTAACAATTGTTTTCTCTTTTTGAAAAATAAAAAGTTATTAAAATGTTTAAATATTTATTATTATTTCAACCTACAACTTTCGTTTACGAATTTTTCTCATGGTGAAGTTATCAATCAAGTCAGTAAAGCTAAGTAAGATTACAAGTTTCTTTTCAATGCTCATTAGAGAGAGCATATCAGTCTTGGTTGTCCCATGCAAATTCTTATTCATATTTATGTTCTTTATAACTTTATAAATGATCGCTCTCTGCTGCAGTTTGGTATCATCATTGAGAGATAGATGCGAAGTGTGATGTTAAATTTGTCATGATTTGTATAGGACTGTTTAAAATTTAGATCATTCAAAAGCATATTTTTTTTTAGCTCTGTGCAGGTGTTTTGAGTTTCACATCGTGCTACTTCCTTTTCCTTACCCTGAGCTGAGCAATAACTTTTTTAAGAGTTCTGAAAACGGAACTAATTCTGAAGGTAACCAGTCTTCGAAATCACTTGAATATTCTTCCATTAACTTGGCTGCTGCCCACCGGATGGTGTCATTGTTGAGCTCAGTTAGCTTTGTAAGAAAGCCAAATTTCTCATGGATGTTCTTATATGTGCCTAAACGATGTTTCAGTGCTCAAGAAAGTTTGTAAATGATCACCAGAAATACCGTCCTCCATGAGTGTGTATTTCAAAATTCTTTTACACCAACTTTCGTTGTGAGAGGGTACTTAACAATTTTCGCAAAGTTTCATGCTCCTACCTACACGGAAAATTGGAGAATTGGTGATGAGTCGGTTTTAATATAAGAAAAACTATATTTGGGCCCCCGGCCCCCATGATAATGAGTTGTAACATTATTTTTAGCAAATTTACGTCGGGAGCGTGTACTCAAAAAATTTCCACAGTTTCATGCTTCTACCTATACGGGAAAAAGGAAAATTAGGGATTTTCAATTTATATAAGGAAACAAAGATTTTGGGGCTCCGGCCCCCATGAGTAGTAAATTTAACTTTTTTTCTTCAAATTATCGTAGGAAACATGTAGTCAAAACATTTCAAAAGTTTCATGCTTCTACCTACACGGGAAATAGGAAAATTGGTTATTTACAATTTTTATAAAGCCATTATAAGGAGGAAAAAAAATCTTTTGGGACCCCGGCCCCACATGAGCAAGATTTTAAAAATTCTTTTTCGCCAGTTATTGTCGTGAGGGGGTACCCAACAACCTCCCAAAATTTCATGCTCCTACCTACACGGAAAATTGGAGAATTAGTGATCAGTCGGTTTATAATATAAGAAAAGCTATATTTGGGCTCCCTGCGCTCCATGAGAGGAAGTTTTTTTTGAAAAAAAGTGGCCAAGTTTTGCTGAAAGCGTGTGCTTAAAACATTTCCAAAGCTTCATGCTTCTACCTTTACGAGAAACAGGAGAATTGGTGATTTTCAATTTTTATATAGCTCATATAAGGAAAAAAGATTTTGGGGCCCCGGCCCCCATGAGTAGTAAATTTAACTTTTTTTTTCAAATTATCGTAGGAAACATGTAGTCAAAACATTTCAAAAGTTTCATGCATTTACCTACACGGGAAATAGGAAAATTAGTTATTTTCAATTTTTATAAAGCCATTATAAGGAGGGAAAAAAATCTTTTGGGCCCTCGGCCCCACATGAGCGAGATTTTAAACATTCTTTTTCGTCAATTTTCGTCGTGAGAGGGTTTCCAACAACTTCCCAAAGTTTCATGCTTCTACCTACACGGGAAGTTGGAGAATTAGTGATGAATCAGTCAGTGAGTCAGTCAGTCAGTGAGGGCTTTCCCTTTTATTAGTATAGATAAACTCTTATGTGTATACCCTACTCACATAACATCATCCCATACTTCTCACATAACCTCATCCCATACATCTCCCATAACCTCATCCCATACTCCATACTTCTCATATAACCTCGTTCCATACATCCTCCCATTTCGTTATTCCAAGCACTAAACAGAGGAAATATTTCTTGATATATGCTTTTCCCTCGAAAGTTTTATTTACGTTTTTACCCCCCCCCCAACGCACCCCCACCACAGGTTATAACCTTAGTACACCACTGGCTCAATGTTGTTTATCATGCGGCGCGTTCTTAAAATCCTGTTTTTCATATTTTGGAAAGTCGGTTGAAATTTGACACTGAATGTTTCCTGGAAGTGTTTGCCGCAGTGGCGTAGCTAGGGGGGGCGGTGGGGGCGGCCCGCCCCGGGCGGCACGCGTTTTAAGGGCGGCACTTGTGGGCATTTGAAAAGTACTGCCATTTCCGAAAACCCCCTTTTTCTTTTGAAAAGGGAAAGCCCGGGTGAAAGAAAAATATTCGTACTTTCGAGTCTTAATTAACGGATTCGTAAAACATTTGTTTGATTACATACTGGT
>MUZC01004411.1:362841-375881 GCA_002072015.1 Radix auricularia | reverse complement strand
ATAAATAAATAAACATTAATAAATAATTGTAATTGAAACGAAGTACATTGTAAAAGTAAAAGGTGGGGTACATGTTAACCATTCCACGCCATATTTATGTAAGCATTAATAAAAGAGGCCGCATAAGATGATATACATAATTGTAGGCATTTTAAAAAATACAAGATTCATTTTTAAAGGCCACAAGAAAGTTAACGAGACAAAACATATTCCAAATTTACAGTAAAAAAACATTGCAAATTAATATGCCTTTATTTTTTTATTTAAAAATATATGCTTTTTATAAACAAAGAAATTATATACATTAGTATGTAAATATATTTATACATTTTCTTATCTAACTTTCATAGTAGAGAAATCGTGTATTATGCTATCGAAATTTAAATTATTTGTAATATCTTGTTCTATGGACATATTGCAAGATTTTGTAGTCTTAAATCACTCATTGTGGAACGAAGATAATTTTTGTATCAACTTCAGTTTGGAGGAACCCCATTCACAACTATATACACTTATAGCAATAGTTGAAAACTTTCTTAGCAAAAGTATAATGTTAGGTAAAGAATTTTCCAATCTACACTGTTGAATATATTTTAATAGATCAAGGTGGCATCCCCGACCCCCGTTTTTCCAACATAATGCCTCTTCTTTAAGTGTAGGTAAAGCCAGGGCTGGTCTTAAGCCACTGCCACCTATGCGGCCGCACTGGGTTTGCGCTTTCATAGACCCCATCTATCTTAATTTTTACTTATTATCCTTAAAAAAGACCTTATCCTTACCCAAATTTGGTCCAGCGCATTCCTTTTCGCATACTAAGCTGCATAAGGCCCCGCAATTGCTAAGCCCTGTTGTTGTTGTTGAGCTTCTCGTCCATGAGGGACATCCACCGATCATCGTCGGCGTCTGCACTTCCTCCTAGGACATATGCCACCTACAAGAGACCTCCAGGCATCTCTATCCTGGGCCAGCTTCTCCAGGATCTTCCATTCATGGCCAATTCTCATGATGTCTGCCTCCAACTTTTTATAATCCGTAACAGCGTTCTGTATTAGAGAATAGCCTTGCTCCATGAAATTGGTTTGAATTATTTTTTTAAACGGTTTTCCATAATTTGAGATTCTATTGTAAAGAAAAATATTGCAATGATATGCGTAAAAGTTCCAGCATCTGATCTCGTTTTACTAGTTACTTCTTCAGATTTCAATTTTTCCAAGACGCTTGAAATTTTTAAGTATGACTTTTTCGATAATAATTTGTGTAATTGCGATGTTTATTAACTGAGAAATTTGAAAATTTTCACGTTCTTGCGCTAAATGTTAATAATTTTCTATAAAATAGACGAATTCAAATTATTTACACATTACTTTAATTTGATAGGCATATCATTTTTAAAGAATAACTGAATTTTAATGAAAAACACATGTTATGTGTGCTACTTTAATTTTAAAAAAAAATTTAAAAAAATATATATATATTTAGTAAGTTACCTTAAAAATAATTTTCTAAAACTGAAACAGTAATACAAATTGCACAATATTTGAACCACAATGTCATTTTGGTATTAATTTTGTTAACGCATCATTCTGCGCATGTCGAAATTCCACGCAAAAACTATCGTGGCGATATTAATAGTACACATTATTCGGCCCAGCGGTGATGATGTATTGTTTTATGTGCAGTTTTCTTATAAAAGCGCCATTTGTGACGCATGCCGCTTAATTTTCCTTTCATATCGTAACCTTTTTTGAGCGACTTTTAATTCTTAACGGGTTTGCGTTAGTTATAACAACCACTATGACTATTTAATCAAACACATGTTGCGTGAATCCGTTAATTAAGACTCGAAATTAAGAATATCTTTGTTTCACCNATACTAGCAACAAAGCCAGGAAGAGACTTTAAAGTGGCTTATCGGTCCTGTATTTCATTATTAATATTCCAAATTGTTTTAGCCCTATCTGACGGGAACAAATGCAATGCGACCTATAAAGTTCATGGTAGGAAACTACAGCCAGAGAAGTGTGGTAGCGCGATGCCATCCACGGGTGTTAGTTACCTAATAATTGACTTCAAGTATAAAAGTTTTTAATTCAGATAACAATACAATATCCGCATCAACTGACTCCAAAATGAAACCCTAACTGCAAACCTAACACTTACACCAAACCTAACCCTAACACCAAACCTGTACCTAACACCAAACATAACCCTAACACCAATCCTAACCCTAACTGTCCCTAACACTAAACCCAACCCAAACCCTAACACCAAACCTAACACTTACACTAAACCTAACCCTAACACTATGGCGGATTAAGGGGGGGGCTGAACGGGCTAAAGCCACGGGCCCCCGACGGTTTGGGGGCCCCCAAACTTTTTATATTTTATAATAAAAGTGTACAAATGTTTGCACGAACCCTTGAAAATATAATAAATTATCGCATGATATAAAATATAGTTTATATTTTTAAAATTTCCCATTTTCGAGAAGTTCCGCTGGCCGTGTGGAGATATTACAGGCTCGTGGTGCTACCGGTGTCAGGTTCCATTCTCTGCAAGGGCAAATTTTTTTTTCTTTTCACACTCAATTATAAATACCGCGAACACATCAAACAGTTATTTCTTCGCGTTCGTTTTTTTTTTTTATTAATATTTAGTTACAATCTTATATTAGCTGTTAACAATAATTTTATTTTAAGGATGCTGGCTGGATAGGGCCCCCGTTTGATTGCAGCCCGGGGCCCCGTGCAGTCTTAATCCGCCCCTGCCCTAACACCTAACCTAACCCTAACACCAAACCTAACACTAACACTATACCTTACCCTGAAAACAAACCTAACCCTAATAAGGAATAATTTTAAATATTATGTCACGGAATTTAAAAAAAAACAAACAAACAAACCCTTACCCCCTCAGATCTTTACAAAATACCAATAAAATAGAATGCACGCACAACGAAACATGGAACATTTGAATTTGAACGTCTTTGAAAGTAAGTTTTCAACTTCCTGCACCGAACATGAATCGTGACTAGTGATGGGAACACAGTACTAATTGATGAAAAAAAATACTGCACCAAGAGGAACTTGTTTTGAACGTCCGCGTAAATTTGCACAATATGTAAATGTGATTTAATTTTTCTGCGCTACTGATTAGCTGTAGGAATCTGTGGGAGTTTAAGGGACCATTCGCAATAAATATTTTTAAAAGATTAATCGATTAACTAATGGTTTATTTCCAAAGCCCTATTATATTTATTTAAAATTAATTCGTAAATGTTTTGTGAATTGTGTCAGTGTAAATATTATGTACCGTACTATTAGTAATGATTAAAAATTCCGACATCGTTTAGTTTCAAAGATCTGGTTTTTTATTATATATCATTGCAGTGTTAATGAGAAGCTTTACAACAAGTAAAATGTATGAAATCTCAAAGCGTAACGTAGCTCATAATTTGATGACGTAATTGCTGAACTGTGAGCCTTACAACAAGTAAAATGTATGAAATCTCGAAGTCTTAGAATGAGTCTTCTAAGCAACGAGTATTTTGTAAATATATTTTTATATTTCAATTTGATTTTACTAATGAAAAAAATCTTCTGATAAATTATTTGTTAACATCCTGACTCATGACTTAAGATCCTGACTTATGACTTAACATCCTGACTCATGACTTAAGATCCTGACTCATGACTTAACATTCTGACTCATGACTAAACATCCTGACTCATGACTTAAGATCCTGACTCATGACTTAAGATCCTGACTTATGACTTAACATCCTGACTCATGACTTAAGATCCTGACTTATGACTTAACATCCTGACTCATGACTTAACATCCTGACTCATGACTTAACATCCTGACTTCTCACATACGAAACGCATCGTCAAGGTACAAGCTCCGTCATTGAATCCTTTCAACAATGGCACGTAGTAAACACAGTCCTCTACGCCATTATTACCATACGACTGGTAGGTTGTAAAAATAAGCGTCTTAAAAGCCGCATCAACTTCTAGGCCGCTGTTTGCCCACACAAACTTCCCCTCCTCATTCCTGTCATCCAGACCAACCCAGGTGTAATAGTTGGTGTCTATGATTGAGGAGAAAAGTCCAAACTTCTCCATGGTGTCGGGGATGAAGAGATGGGCGTTGAAGCTGTTGCAGATGACGGTAGCATCGGCGTAGGTGGTGAAATTTGTGATGTACATGTAGCTGACCTTGGTACTTCCATTCACGTAAACACTGGAGAACAATGGTTTTAATAATAGTGTGAACACTTGCTACAATAACACCCACCAAAAATACACAATTAAAATCAACAATGAATACGTTTTTTACTGTATTAGGATACAGTGTAATAGTAAAACATGGCAAATTTTGTCACATTAGTGGCTTAGAACATTGGGGCACGGTGTATGTAATAGTATAAAACATGAGAAATTTGGTCGTCACATTAGTGGCTTAGAACATTGGGGCACGGTGTATGTAATATTATAAAACATGAGAAATTTGGTCGTCACATTAGTGGCTTGGAACATTGGGGCACGGTGTATGTAATAGTATAAAACATGAGAAATTTGGTCGTCACATTAGTGGCTGGAACATTGGGACAAGGTGTATGTAATAGTATAAAACATGAGAAATTTGGTCGTCACATTAGTGGCTTGGAACATTGGGGCACGGTGTATGTAATAGTATAAAACATGAGAAATTTGGTCGTCACATTAGTGGCTTAGAACATTGTGGCACGGTGTATGTAATAGTATAAAACATGACCAATGTTATCAGCTCGTCACATGAGTGGGGTGGCACTAAAATATTGTTTTTACATATATTAAAGCCCAAGTAACTGGCTCTGTAACGCTTAGTACAACAGTCCATAGCAGTTAAAAAAGGAAGGCGTGGTTTTGGTTTCGAGATTAATACTACAGAGCATGTGATGTTTCTGGCGTTAAATTACTATGTGACGTCATTGTTTGATCTTATGATTTAATTTTGAAAAAGGGAACGATGTAAAAAGAAAATTTTAGGATTTATAATTATAAAATACTTTGTGTACATTTCAGGATTTTTAGTATTTCGTATTTATCAAACAAGGATACGTTACATGGTCTTTTGAAAAAGTGGAGACCTTAGGCGCCTTTACAACCCCTAGTTGTTTACATATTTTAGGTTATGGTCATCGGCAACCAGATCTTCCCCCCCCCCTTTCCAGAAAATGACTTGACAGAGCTCTAAGGAGGTTCAACCCCCACTACCCCTACGCCCCTTTGAACAGTCCTGTTAACACTCGAAGCCTGAGGATTTTATAGGCTTTAGAAATTTAACGCTGAAAATTGTCCGTAGATGTTGTCGAGACGAGACATTATTTTTATACTCAGACAACACAAAATCATAATGCATTGGAGTCTTGGCTAAGACATAACATAACATACGACAATGGTGTCTTGACTAAGACTTAACAGAACAAGACAATGGAGTCTATATTAAGACACAAGACAATAAAATCTCGGAGAGAGAAAGAGAGAGCAAAGAGAGAGAGAGAGGGAGAGAGATAGAGAGAGAGCGAGAAAGATAGAGAGAGAGGGAGAGAGAGGGAGAGAGAGAGAGGGGGAGAGAGAGGGAGTGAGAGAGGGGGAGAGAGAGAATGAGAGAGAGAGAGAGAAAGAGAGAGTTTGAGTGTTGAGCTAAATGAAAAAAAAATCAAGATCTCATCATCTCTAAAATTTTAATTTGATATTTCACACCTAGCAATCTATACATTTATATACCTTGCAAGAATGAAAGATTTTAAATAATAATTATAATTTTTTTATTAATTTGTCTAACAATCTAGAAAATTCCTTTTACCTAAATGTAGGAAATGGCGGGCAACCGTCACACAAATACAGGTCCCCTTCTGTTACAGTTGGTGGTGGACAGTAGCTGACCAAGTCCATTGCTGGTGTGCACAGTTTGGTCTCAGCGCTGTACATGAAACTTCGACACTTCTTTGAAAATCTAAAGACAATGCGAATAGATTTGATTTGCTCTAAATTTAAAACTTACACATCACGCCTCTGATCGTTTGAGATCTTGATGGCTCTTTCCCCTTCACGTTGTTCCTAGTCCCTACTAGTCAAAGTTTGTATGGGCAGTTACAGTTTAACAAACACAATTACAAATTGAAGTTCCTGATTATTTTAAAGCCTTTATTTACAAAATTTTTAATGTAAGGGGCATAATACCTTGATTGACAGTTTGACGCACAGTTTGACCTTGACCTTGCAATCCAACTAGGTGACAATCGTGCAGGCCCGTTTGAATTATTGTGGGCAGTTTTGAGAAATTTGTTTGAGTTGCTACTGGTAACAGTTACGACATCAGATATCGTCAGTGAAAGCAAAAACACTGAAATGTACCGAGACATTTTGAAAGAGTGGTGAAAGGTGTATTGCTTGTGGCTTTAATCTGCTTTCTCAAATTTATTTGTTTGAATGTAACGAAACCAATTACGATAATTAAAATGAATACAAATTAAGTAATTATGTCACAAAATCAACTTAAAAATACATATTTCTTTTCGTTTTAATGAAAATAAGAATCCTACACGATCTGATTTTATGTCTTCATTGTGTAACGCCATTGGACATAATTTGGAGATGGGTTATTGGTGTAGACATATCTTTTCTTTTACATTACTTACCTAAAGTCTTAAAGTGCATCTCGAAACTTCACAAACACTTTCGTTATTTAGTTAACACACAGACATGTAATTCCAACACTAATGGCTCTGAATAACCTTTTAATGTCTCTCTTCAAGTGCTCCTTTTCAACTGTGGGAATCATTTCTAAATCTTGGATATTTATTGTCTGTGCGTCAGTCATGATAAAAGGATTTTTACTCCCCAAAGTCTTAAAATAATAATACCGCGCTTTTCCACACGAATTGTCTGGAATATTTGGAATAGCTTTCAGCGATATACTGGCAACTCAATAAATAAAACCACTATTTGCTCAATGGGAATCTTTATTATTATTGTTCTGGACTTTTATTCTAAGTCTACAATTTTACACGCATCAGTGTTATCATAAACTTGTTTATTTTATTCGATTATCTTCCAGCGTTCAAGAACATACAAATATTTAATTATTTTTTTTAATCTTTAAGGCTACTGTTATTGTTATTTTTAATCAAAAATTTATTTTAAAAGTTAACGGCGGAATATTTTAAATATGAAACTTCATTCAACGGAAATTCGGGAATAGGGTTATTGAGAATGTCAACTGGTTATTTGTGCCGCATGAAATTCAGTTATATTCATTGATTTACGTCACCCAATCTTCGGTTTCTATTTCATGACATTACTTTCCAAGCTTGGGTGTTGGTTTGATTAACTTAGAATATTTGTTGTCTTTGAAAAACCTCTATACATTTTAAAAAAATAATTCCATTCCATGTCTTTCAGATCCTCTAAACATGGATTCCAGCAAATACCCGATCTTCGAATCAGCACTCTGGGACTGATTCCCTGCCTCTCTAGATCTACGTCTATACATTGTTTGGGACTTGAATCTAATCACTGCGTCCTGTTGGGGCTTTGATCCCATGACCACATTTTGTCCCCGTACAATTTTAGCTAATAACCCAAGCTAAACATTGTGTCTGAAAAACAAACAAAACCAATCGCCTTAGGTCCACACCACTTCAATTTGGCATCGATCATTACTATAGGAAGCATGAGCAACCATATCATAATGTTGTGACTGGTGGGGGAGATCAGGCTAGGTAGAAATAAAGTTGAGGTACTGGTTAGGTTATGGATGGCAGTGCAAATCGGGTAGGTAGACTGAAAATAAAGTTATTGAAGGACTTATACCAAAAATAATAATATAATTTGCATTTTTTAGAATGTCATAGATTCGTAGGTAATAAGTGGGTTTTTTTTAAACACACAAGATTTTGCCCCCCCCCCCCCCTTACCCCCAAATTTTATATTTAAAAAAATATAATGGGTTGTAAAAAATAAATTTTAAATAACTTTCTAAAAAGATTTTTAAAAAAAAACTAACAACAACACACAATGGTTAACGATTCAATATACAGTATTAGATATTTGTAGTTTTAGAAACAAAATCAACGCAAAGCCTCGTATTGAAAAATTAGTTTATTAAAAATCATAAACTAGTAGAGGGCTGCAAACAAAATTTTAAATACAATTTTCTCTTTATTCCAATCTCCGCATCCTGAAGAAATATTAGTCAAGTCCAATGCATGAAACAAAGAAACAATTGGTATATATACAACACGGCTTGTCTTTCAATTTGGTCTCATAAATATTTAACATCGCATGACGATGGTAAATTAACTCAGCAGTCTCGCTTCTCACAGACGTAATAGATGGGATTATCACACCTGCCGTCATTGAGGCCAATAAAGTTTGGGTTATGATAAGCGCAATCCTCGTTTTTGGCATTGTCCGGTTGGTTGGCAGCGAAAATGGTCTTCTTGAATGCTGGATCGATCTCCAGGCCAGTGTCCGCCCAGACAAACTTCCCCTCAACTTTCTGGTCATCCAGACCTATCCATGTTGAATAGTTCAAGTTGATAACGTTATAAAAGAGCCGGAGTTTCTCCGACGTGTTGGGGACGAAGAGGTGAGAGTTCATGTCGTTGCAGGCGGCCGTGGCGTTGGCGTAGGTCAGCGATTTCTTGACGTACAAATAGCTGACCATGGTGCTGCCGTTGACGTAGTCACTGAATGATAGACAATGTGGAACACTAAATAAAAACACTAACCAACTTGAAACATTCATGCTTTTAAAGTTTAGGATGAAACAAGCGGAAACAGATTGGTAAGACGTATGAATTATGACAATGCATAAACTTGTTGATTTCAAAATAAGCATTCTGAATTCAAAGAAATGTTTGAAACACAACTGCAAAGAATTCGTCAATTGCGAGTGGCAGCCCAAAGACAGAGAGAGCTCATGGCAGTTATTGCTTAAGGTGTTCAGTGCAGAATGGCTAGATGAAGAAAATGTTGACTTGTCTGGTGTTTTGGTTCCACGAACCTATGCCAATAATAATCGAGGAACATTTGACACCTCCATGGGAAGATATAGATGCTGAGATCTAGGATTTGGATTTGTTTGTAAAAAATATGTTTAATGTATACATTAAAAGTGTATTTATACTTGAACTTTTTGGTATCGTTTCTGCTTGAAGTTGAAGTTAGAACAAGTCTTTGTAAATATTTAAATAGTCTTTACAATGTAAAGTGTTATATTAATATGAGTAATTTTCATAATTTAAAGATGTAATGTGTAAATATTTTTAAAAAACCTATAATCACTTTTCTGTTCAGAGTAAACCTTTGTAGTTATTGTAGGAAATATGTTCAGAAGTTAAAAGTTTATTAAACTTTGTTTTTCTTAACATTTTTCTTTTATTAAGAAAATCGTTATTTGTTTTTTGCGTGATTACAAATTTTTGAACGGTTTTCCATTAGTTTTAGTTATAACAACCATTAACAAATTTTGCACGAATCTGTTTATTAAGACTCAAAATTAAGGATATTTTTGTTTCTGTTTTTTACTTGCCTGAATTTTGGGTATGGCTGACAACTGTCACACAAGTACAAGTCACCTTCTGTCACGTTAGGTGGAGGACAGAAGCTGATTAAATCATGACCTGGTGTACACAGTTTTGTCACGTGACTGTACATGAAACTTCGGCACTTGGTTGAAAATCTAGGGTGTAAAACTAGACACATAAACGATTTATAAATTGTGTTTTTAAATATGAAGCACACTTGAGAAAAAATATTTGTGAAATTAATTTCATTTCAAAGATCTAACTGCGAGTGTCTCAGCCGCACTCTAAATGTTGTAAGTTTTAAGCTTATTAAAAAAATATAGAAATAAATTTCTTTTAATATATTTAGAGATTCGTGTAATTTAAATCATGATACTATGTATATGAGCATATTTATTCATTAACTATCAGACAGCAAGACACATCTGAGGCTAAATCGAAACAACAAACACATTTCAAACAAATTAACATTAACTCAGAGGCGTAGCGTAGCGAGGAGATGGCAGGGAGCCTTGGTAAAGGGCTTAAAATGAGGCTTACATAGTAACATCATAGTAAGAAAACAATGGTAACACATCGATGGGGGCGCTATTAAAAAAAAATTATCCTGGGCTCAGAGTATCCTACAGATTTTATAAAACAAAAATGTTTATATAATTTTATTTTGTACTTTGAGAACACACTTTGAGAAAAGTGTGTGTGTGTGTGTGTGTGTGTGTGGGGTAATCATGATTAAACTACAAAACTTACGTTAACTGACAGTGTACAGCACATGACAACACTGAGTCTTCCAACCAACTGGGAGCCAATCTCAGGGGACCAGACGTCACTGGCTCTGATCTAACAAATGTTTTTGTGTTCTCAAGTCCCGTAGATCTACTTTTCATTGTCTCGATAGCCAGGGAGATTACTAAAAGGGAAAACAATTTTTTAAAAATTTTACAAAATTATTTTAAAGTTCATAAAATTTCTTTATAACCACAACTAGTAAAAACCCGTCCTCTTCCAGAGTTAACATTTACGAATGTTTATGCTGAAGGAGGCTTTGTTGTGTGTGATGTTCTGTGATTGATATTGTCAATTTCATACACCGGAGACAAGTATAGGCATGACCCGAGTTCACCTTCAGAATTGGTCCTTCTCAAAGTCACCCGTTGTGCAAATGTCCACGACAGCTTAAGACTATGAAAACATAGAAATAACATAACATAGAAATGACACCAGGGAGCTAACTTTGTTTACAATATTCGATAGTGAAATAAATGTTATATGTCTTGAAAAATTAAGACAATACGTACAATGTGTAATATCATACATTTTTATTTAAAACATTTTACTGGCGTATAAGTGTGTATTACGTCACACTATTTTCATTGCGTAGTGCATTTAAAATTCTCTCTTAATTGAAAATGATTTGTGCTGATTTCCACTTGATGAGTTCACACTAAAAGAACATCCTTTGTGATTTGATTAGGAAATTATTATTTTAATCCCCTCGTGAACTCTATATAAAATAGTGACACATTTCATTCATCAAAATACTAAGTAGACTCTATAATCAACTTATTTTAAAACATACCAAAAATTACATAACACCGCATGACGACCATCATATACACATTCGTAGTCAACTCCAATTTAAATGTTAAAATGACGCACACAAAGAAATAGCTTCCAGTTATCTCAATGTGACACTTGAAATTAATTTCATAATTTAATTACCCTACTTTTGCTCTAAAAACAAACAAACCCGAATTGTTTTAAATATGCAGAAGTTCAATAACAATGTACGTCAATAAATGAATTGATTTCGTGTTTCCAAAAAGCTGTAATAACTGACTCTTAAAGCACATATCAATACAAAACAAATTTGCTTGCAACCGCGCATTTAATTAGAAAAAGAAAAAGTTTCACCAAAATTTAGTTAGTCAATTATTTGCGAATAGTTGTAGAATGGCAATCCACCTGAAACGCCAACAACGAAATCCGATGCTAATTTTATATTAATACAATTTAAAATTCTCATGAATGATAAAATGATTTCACGTTAACGTGTCTATACGTGGTCCATATGGTTAAAACCTGCGCAATTTTTAACGTCAACGTTAAATTACTTTTCTAACACTGGCGCTGTTGTTTACATTACAGAAGTGACCACTTGGGTGTATTTCTAGGACCAGAGAACAACTAAAACGAGACATTAAATTGTGGAACTTCAATGCTTTGATCCCACATGAGATTTCTAAGTGGACGTCTGTACCATCAATGAGACCAAGCGAATCCAAAAAACACTACCGATTACGATACAGAGGGGTATTGAAATGCAAGGAGTTTCTTACAAAGGATAATACTTCAATTCCAACGTATGGAGATATTGACACAAGGCAAACTATCGATGTGAATTCAATAAAAACGATACCTTATTCAGGAATTTAAAAAAATAATCGATTATAATAAAAATCATGAACGTGCCTTATGTTTAAATGGAATTGATATCGGAGTCCCAATCTATAAGGTAAATTGACCGAGTACGGAGACAGCCTGCTAAACAATGATAGATCAAGGAGCTAATTAAATATTTCATGTCTTTGTATTTATATAAAGACGTTTGGCGAATGTTTTTGAATATTTGAATGTCCTTGATATTTTTATTATAGGTTTTGTATGATGCCGTCTCTGTACATCTTTGTGACTATGACGTATGGTAACTTGATGATGATAATTATATGTTTGACGAGAAAGTGATTGCAAGTATAGTATTTACTTTCCAAAACTATTGGATATAAAAAAAGTCGGATATAATTATGAAACATGTATTGTTTATCTTCCTACATACAAATAACATATCACCCAGTACTTTGCCAATCAGCGAAGCTAAAATAGTTGCTATTTATTACTATTTAAAAATAGTTTCTTGAACTTTCAACAGTGTATTTCATGATGTGGATACATTATTGTATAATTAAACAATGGTTTGGATAAAGAATTTTAGTTACAATTCGTAGGAATGGATTATCTGTTAAAGATGGTGATGAGTGAAAAATAACAATTTAAAAGCGATTTCAAACTCATGTGAAATTAGCGATTATACTTCGTCGAAAAATGGGTCATTCGTATTTATACTACGGTAACTAAAACCTGTTTAGTGACGCAATCAATTGCTTATGACTAAAAAATTCTTTGTTACTGAGCAAGCCAGACAAGTGTCAAAACTAGAGACAAAAATTACAAAACACGTCAAATTATTGATATTGATTCCAACAATCGAATGCGTTATGAACAGCCATAGAATGAATCGAATTCAATCAAAGCTGGAAAAAACTTGAAGTGTGTGATCCGTTAAAATGATGTAAACGATTAGTCCAGCGGAACGCCTTGAAGAATATTCAGTCAATTTCCGTACAATCAAACACAGACATACACTGCGAAAAAGAGAATGAGTGATATATATATATATATA
>MUZC01004411.1:285250-346375 GCA_002072015.1 Radix auricularia | reverse complement strand
TCCCCCACGTCACGCATCGTCACAAAAGTGAGACCCCCCTCCCCCCCTAGGTGCGTGACGTCATTTATGGACGGCCCCTTGCCTGCACAATTAGTTCAGTTTTAAGAACTATTTTAAAAAAGTTATTGTCCAGCCCCAGGCTCAGGTTAAGTAAAAATAAGTACAACAATGCGAAACTCAAAACACGTGCACAGGGATAAAAAATTTTGCTGCTTTTGAATGATATAAATTTCACACAGTTCATTATAAATGTAACAGTGCACTTCACCTACAACTCTCAATTTTGACATCAAACTGCATCAGAGAGCGATCCTTTTTAAAGTTGAAAAGAATATAAAAATGAGTTAGAATTTGCATGTGACAACCCAAGACTGAATATGCTCTCTTTAATGAACATTAAAATGGACTTGTAAGCTTTCTTAGCTTTACTAGCTTGATTGGAGAAAAATCGTACCTCCCCCGACACACTGTGCTGGAGGGAATAGTGAGGTGGGATTCGTTCATGCTGTCGGTATGTCAAAACCCAAATGGCTTTATATCTTTTAAAACAGAAAACACCACCTCTTTCATGTCCAGCATTTTTAAAGATCTTTCCGCTGCTACTGTTACTTTTCTTTTTATTTTCTTATTTGTTTTAATGATGTTTGTGTTTTAGGATTGTTTTATTGTTGCATGTTTACTTGGTCTTTTTTTTAATTACAAGTTTTCGCGTTAAAGTTATTTCATTATATTTCTTAATTTCTTTCTAGTTGAAAGAAATGTGTCTTCTTTTTTCTGACATAAAATCGAACACAGTAGATTTTAGACATTGGTGTCACTCCCTGATGGTGTCACCTGGGGTGGCCCGCCACTGCAGGTCAATATTTTTGTTTCCCATTCCAACTTTTAAAAAACTAAACAAGGCTGCGTTTAAAACGAAGATTAGGACGGCAAAATATATATTTTTTAAAAATAATTTCAAAATTATTAATGTAATACTTTATAAAATATGTAATACTTTATATAACACCTGCCCCATTAGCAGTTATTGAGCTTGTTTAGCATTTTATCTCATGGTACAAAGGAATTATCTTTGAAATTTACACGATTTTATTTACTTAATTTTAAAAACTCTCTTTGCATTATTCTTTTCCTTTCCCGGTTTCAGAACATACATATCGTCTTTATAAAAGCCTAACTAATTTTTGACAATAAGCCACTTTATCTAGTTACATTCTCTCTAAACTAAATGAAGATCTTATATAGTACAAAGCTAATTTGCTTCTTATCTCTAGTATTACGCTACATTAGTTTAAACAAAATGTCAACCTTTATTGAAATAGAAAACATGCCAAACATTCTGTCTCCTACGACATCGTCTTTGGTTAATATTTAAATTATTCTAAAAAAATAAAAATTTAAAATTATTAATGAGAAGGTATCTCTGTTCAAACGATTTTCATGAATCAACAAATAACATATTTCTGGGTTTATTAGAGCTAAGATTTACTAATAAAGTACGTTTGTTTGAAGTAAATAACATAAATTAATGATATGTTTTAAGACCGTCAGTTAAAAAGATACCTTTTCAAGAGCATGAGTTAAACATAGGTTATAAGGTTTGTGTAGATACTAGATACGTTTAGTTTTTAAAAACAAAACAATGAAACTTCATTTAATATTTCACACAAGAAAAAAAAAGTTTACATTTGTAGCCACTCAAAGATTTATAATAAAAAATTTACATAAAGGATGAACTTATTGGCAGAGTACAAACCCGTAAATTTGAAATATGATTTAATAAATTCAACAATTCCGCCTCTCACATAGGTATCGAAAAGAGTTATTACATACCTGGTCATTAATACCCCCCAAACCTGGTTGATAATTGACACAATCCTCATCTTGATAGTTGTCTGGTTGACCCAATCGAAAAAATTGTTTCTTATAATTTGGATCAATTTCCCGTCCACTGTTTGCCCACACGAATTTTCCCTCGTCATTCCTGTCGTCAAGACCAACCCAGGTGTTGAAGTTTCGATCTATGATGGCATAAAACACGTTGAGTTTTTCCGTTGTGTCGGGGACAAAGAGATAAGAGTTGTAATCATCACAGGCAGAGATGGCATCAGCGAATGTTGTTAGGTTAGTCCCGTAATAATAGCTGACTCTGAGACTGCCGTTAACGTTCTCACTAAAACGATCGAAAGGATAATATTGATATAATAAGGGACGATTACAAACTGTACTTTATACATTTGACAAGATGCACAGACAAATGAAAAACAACTGGTAACAGAAGAAGTAACAACATGGCATAAACTATTTTTGAAAGTAAATTATTCTTAATACAATAACTATTTGCATCCTCCTCCCTGTTTGTGTTCATTCCCCCACCCCACCCCTACCCCCACTAAAATACACGTCTGTGTTTGAACACTCAGATGTCAGTTAAAAACATTGACGAAGTCGAATTTGTTCTAAAATAAAAATCGCATTTTTTTCCTTTGTCCCCCTCGCCCTTGCAATCCGTAACATTTTGTAAAGCCTTTCAGGTTTTAATTGTAAAAAATAATTTTTAAACGGAAAGTGATTCGTCCACAGACAATGCAACTCCCACATCAGAGTGACTAATGGGAAGGAAAGTACAACGTTACAAATATTCGTCTTATTTAAATTGCAAAAATTGATATTTTATAAATGAAGTTACTCGCCTGAAGTTAGGGTACAGCGGGCAGTCTTTACACACGTACATGTCTCCCTCCGTGACAGTCGGAAGAGGACAGTAACTGACCAGGTCATGGGCTGGTGTACACAGTTTGGTCAATTTGTTGTACATAAAACTGCGGCACTTTCTTGGGAACCTGAAGCGTTCATTGGAGATGAGTTAATTCTATCTAACCATCTCATTGTCTAAATTAGCATCTTGAAAAATTTCATAGAAACGGCCCCATCCACATATCTTTATATTATGCAATTCTTATTTCGGTTTGATTCACTTGGTTGAAAGTATTCTTCTAAATTTTAAAGTTATTTTAAAATGTTTAAAATGTAAAATATATATTTCATCATTATATTAATTTTAAAGATGGAATAAAATACGTTTTGCATGCAAGTGGGCTTTATATATAAAATAATAACAATAAAATTATGTTCGAGATTTCAATCCATTCTTTCATGTATTACGACATGTCGTGAAGAAGTGGTCTGCAACTATCTTCTAAGCAGAAGATGACTGCGTCCACAGACCATGACAGATGATCTGTTGGCAAGTGATGCAGCGGTCACAGTCCTTGGTTATAAGGGATCCCCGCATGACTTAGCCGCCTAACTATGGTCTAGTTAGGTACCCAGCGGGGTGACGCAGGGACTCCCTAGGCACCTGGAACAAATCCTCGCCTTCGCGTGGATTCGAACTCGTGACCAGTTCGAGCGCACCGCCACTCGACCACCACGGACCGGTGAATGATTAATAATTTTACCGCGGCCCTGTGAGGGTTGAGCGTGAAGGTCAGACGTTAATTATTTATAATCTAAAGCGTTTTTAGTTGGGTTGGTACTGATTAAAAAATTGTGTTAGGTTAATCAGGAAAAAGTGTAATCTCTTAATTGATTAATTTAGATTAATTATATATAGATACAGTAAAGTCACAATTAAACATTTCGCGATATCGGGTAGGTCACGGTAGTTCCATGTTTCTCAAATTGTGTGACTTAAAACATCAAATTCGTTTTGACATGCAAAATTGTGCACATACACATTTGTCTAACCAACAATGCATTCTAACAAAACTTCAGGTCGACTGAATAAATTATTAAATTAATTAATTTTTAGATTACCTCTATGTATCTCTAAGTAGCATTAAATGTTTATGCTAGACTATCGCGCTGTACTTATTATATTAAACACACTTCTAGTTATGTCTCATGTGTGTGATACGTTAAAATAGTCAAGAAAAAGAAGAAAAAATATCGATGCGGATTTATACTCACAAACTTTTTTTTCGGGGTTTTTAAAAATTATATCTTTAGCTATAAATGTGTCATCGCACATTTTGTAGCACATGACAACCCGAAGAAAAAGTAGATCTACCTTGCCTGACATTGTGAAGCACAAGACACGATGGATTTGTCCACCCAACCTAGTGTCAATCTCATAGGTCCAGACGTCATAGGCTTCGACCTAACAAAGCTTTTTGAGGTTAGAATTTCTACAGATCCCAATAGCATGGACTTAACCGCCAAAATTATTACTGAAAAATAACATAATTATTTTCATAAGATTATTAATATGTTACACTTGATAGTGAAAACAATACAATTTCGCAAATATATTAAATGTTGTAAAACTGTGCCCTGAAACCAACAAGGACTATGAGCTTTTAAATTGCAATAGTGTTCAGTAACTCAATAGAGCGTCTATTATTTCATTAATGTATCGTTAGAGCATTCATCGTTGTTAAGAATCACATTTCATATTTTTTATTTAAAACTTATTTTGATCACTATTGTTCTGCGCGTATATTTTCTATTTGAACTCTTCCTATTTATGTAAACTATGCAAGTGGATGAAATAAACTAAAAATTGTTGCGTAGATTCGAAAAGTGTGTTAGAACTTATCGCTATTATTCGAAACAAAATAATATTTTAATACGTACCAAATATTATTCGGCGTATCATGACTTTGCTTCAAGTAATAAAGATGTATACGTGAGAAATGGTCATGAACTGTCGCTTCGCTGCCTTAAGATAGAGATTTCTATATTATTCTGGCACAATGGAATCTAATGGAAAGTTGTGTTAATCACAAATTTCACAAATAAACAAATGCTATTGCCTTATTTTTTTATGAAATTTACTCAAAGTTTTGTTGTTGTTGTTGTTAGATAAGTTAAGTCATCATGCCTCAATTTCTTCTTCAAGTCAGGCTATCTTCAAATATGTCAGTCTAACTTCGAAGATGTCACTCTATCTTCTAGCATGTCAATTTATCGTTGAACACTTCAAACCTGTTAAGCTGACTTAGAAAACGTCAGCCTACCTTTAAAATGATTTACTTTCACTGTAGCAGCGCATGTCCAGCACGTTAACAAAATCTTGTTGTGTTACTACGGAGGATGGCAAACTATCTTTGACCTAAGTCGTTGAGAACTTGTCACCGTCCATTGTCTGCGGTACTGATTGTGGTAATTTAAAAGCGTCTACGAATACATTATAAAGTATCTAGTACGTGTTAATTGATTTCAACTAAATAATTTAATTCATTTTTTAGATATTAATATACTTTTTTTGTGATAAAGACGCATAGAGTCAGTGAAAAATACGTCTTAAAAACATTTCATTTATTGTTATTTTAACAAAAATCAACACGCGTGAAGCTGGTTGTCTCTGTAACTATCACAATGATATTAAATATAGGTTCAAAATGAGTTGTCACTAGTAAATTTGTTTTCCTGGAAGTATGAATGCATATAGATATTTTAAAATCGGATACACTTTTCACATTTAGTATCTTTAAATAATCCTTTAGCGCAAGAACTTGATTGAAAAAAAAAATGAATTCACAAACCGTGGACTTTATATAACTAATCTGAACACCAATAAGTTAAACGTGTGTTAGGTGTTCTATACAGCCATGTGAGATGGCACTGCTTGGTGTTTTACGTTAATTTTTTTACATTTTATATCGTGCCGATCAAATAATGCAAAAATTATCGCAACTCCATCATTTCTCGAGGCAGCGAACTTTTGAACTACTGAATTCATTTTCTCATCACATTCACTTTGTGTTTACCAGCTCCATTCACGGATGAGTTAAGCCGCCTGACTGCTCACAGAGTTCAGATGACACTATGACTATGACATCAGATAGTCATGTCATGCACTCAGTCAACCGTGTCACAGTTCAAACGAACACGTTTAGGGTTTTATGTCCGACCCATAGAGTGTCAAACAATGCTTGAAAATTTCTTGCATTTCTGATGGTCCCAAGAACCGAGACGGTTCCTTTAATTGTCTTCAGGCTGTCCGCTCAGATGTAGACATGTCCATGTTCAAATTGTAACAATAAAATTACATCCAAGTATCATACCTTGATGAATTAGACACAATATTAAGACACAATATTAAATTTACTGGGCGATTATTAAAAAAAATAATTAGGAACTGTTTTAGAGATTTGCAGCACAAGAAGGCTTGAGAATTACTGTCATCAGTCAATAGTTGATAATTTAAAAAAAAACAAACAACGTTTTCAAGTTATTATGTCCCTCGTAAAATATCCAAGAGCCCCTTTGTAAAAATGTTTAAATATTCACTGTAAATCAGTGTATACTCTCAAGTGTATCTAAAAGGGAAGCGCCGTTGTGATTTTATTTCACAGTAACAGATTGTTATCACTTGATCTTTAGAATTACTTAATTATCTTGGGAGTGAAGTGAAGTATGATCAATATTTTCAATTTTAACCCTTTGTTTGCCAGCCTTTAGTTTGTGAGTTTTTGTGTCAGTGTTTCAATCTGCGAGGTGTAAATTTATATTTAATTTTAAAATGGAAAAGAAGCTTTGATATTTCTTTGAATATTTATCATAGGTTCCTTTAAAAAAAAATTTTTTTTTGGTCATGCAATAAAAATGTATTGAAACTCAGTTTATAACAGCAACGAAGCGTGTTTCTGGATTAACTTTACTCGTTAACTATTATAATTTGACAGAAGAGAAAAATATTTCAATTATCTGTTGAGAACCGCCAAGTAAATGCACACTAAAAAAAAACAAGTGAAGGTAACTTGTGCGCCAAGTAATAGACACATTTCAATTTCATCAGCGTGGGCAGAAAGAACCAAGATTAGCCGTCCCCCCTGCCAGGAAAAAATATATTGATGCTTTAATTTTTTTAAATTAGAAAGTAAGAATAAAGGGTAGATCTTTATATTTTTTATGTTAGAAACTAATTGGAGAGCTTTAATTTCTTGATTAGAATTGAAGCTTTCTGCTTTTGTTCATGGCACAATATTTGATGTATCAATATTGTCAGCAATGCGGTGATCGAATGCCAAAACAAGATATAGATTGGTCAATCTTTGTGCATTCATTATTAATCGTTATCAAATTATTTATTAAATTAATATTAAAGAAGCTTCTGTCAAAGCTGGGAAATTTTAAGCCTAATTATCTTAATAATCTTGAATAAATCATAGCAGCTTTAATTGATTAATTCATTTTTTACCAGTTTAGTAAAACACCCCATATCATGTGAGATATTTCCTCTTATTCAAAGGCAGAAGGTCGAAGTCCAGTAGATTTGATAGTGTAAGGGAGTCGTTATGTTTTCCGAATTCTTTAACTGCCAAACACTCACATGAATTTTTGCACTAACCTGGTCTAATGAAGCATACACATGTATTTCAACTATTATTCTTATCTTATCTTGTCTGTTACAGACGCTATACAGAAGATTATCGCGTCATATGCTTATCTATGGTTTGTGTTTAATCCTGCATTCTTATTAGCCTTTTAAATGATGATAAAGTGTTGGGCATCCTGGTTTCTTCAGGCAACCCATTCCGCGCCCGAATTCGGACGAGAAGAAAAACAACCTGTATGTGTTTGTTCTTGCATACGGAATAAGAAAGGTGTTTTTATCCTTATGTCTATCTGACTGTTGTATTAAGTTTTCTTCATATTGTATTTCTAAATTATAATTAAACGCTTTATGTATAATTACTACTTTACTCTTGGTTCTTTTATCCTCGAGTGTTTCAAGGTTTAATGATGTAACTAATGGTGTTATTCTTGTCAGTTTGGAATATTCTCCAGTAATGAAACTGGCAGCTCTTTTTTGATATATCATACAGAATAGGACTGCATAAAGCTTTTTTATTAAAAAAACAAATTACACAGACTATTTGTGTAAGGAAACAATAAATTAAAGCTTTATTATCAACTAATACAAATAATGGTAGACGTTTCGGCTCATGCCTTCATCAGTACAAAAACAATTACATGTACTTACATATATATTAAAATTAAAACATATTAAAGTCTATGTGATAAAATGAAAAGAAATGAAAGACAAAAATAAACACGGACATAGAATATAAGAAAAAGGAGGAAGTTGAAGTATCTAAAGTAACAGTGAAAACCACAACGGGAAAACGATTTTGCAGTCATGTAAAATTGTGGATTTGGTTAATTCCATATGGAGCCAACGTACCAAATCGTTTTATGAGTCTATTTTCCATGTGGACTCTATCATGGGTATTGGTTGCATATAAAATACCAGTAACTACAATATCCAAAATGCCATCGTGGTCAACACTGTTAAAATGTTTAGACACAGGACACTGAGCCTGTTTATTTATATTGTACAGGTGTTCTCTAAACCGATCTCCAAGACGACGACCTGTCTCACCCACATAAATTTTTTTACATCTCTTGCAAATAATTGCATAAATCACGTTGCGACTGGTGCAAGTGAATCCATCTTTTATTGAGAATTGTTCAAGAGGGAAAGAAATTTTGTTAATTTCAACCACATATGGACAAGTATTGCAACGGTTACGGTTGCAACCTTTTGTTCCAATATGTGCTTTCATTGTGGGAAGGTGACTTCTTACAAGTATGTCTCTGAGGCTTTTATCTCTCCGGAAAGCAAAAAGAGGAGGTTTTTTGAAGACCTGCTGAGTTAGAGGGTCAGCCATAAGGATTGNAATTTTAAGGCCCGCCAGGTGATTCTCAAAAACCGATCAATCCTTATGGCTGACCCTCTAACTCAGCAGGTCTTCAAAAAACCTCCTCTTTTTGCTTTCCGGAGAGATAAAAGCCTCAGAGACATACTTGTAAGAAGTCACCTTCCCACAATGAAAGCACATATTGGAACAAAAGGTTGCAACCGTAACCGTTGCAATACTTGTCCATATGTGGTTGAAATTAACAAAATTTCTTTCCCTCTTGAACAATTCTTAATAAAAGATGGATTCACTTGCACCAGTCGCAACGTGATTTATGCAATTATTTGCAAGAGATGTAAAAAAATTTATGTGGGTGAGACAGGTCGTCGTCTTGGAGATCGGTTTAGAGAACACCTGTACAATATAAATAAACAGGCTCAGTGTCCTGTGTCTAAACATTTTAACAGTGTTGACCACGATGGCATTTTGGATATTGTAGTTACTGGTATTTTATATGCAACCAATACCCATGATAGAGTCCACATGGAAAATAGACTCATAAAACGATTTGGTACGTTGGCTCCATATGGAATTAACCAAATCCACAATTTTACATGACTGCAAAATCGTTTTCCCGTTGTGGTTTTCACTGTTACTTTAGATACTTCAACTTCCTCCTTTTTCTTATATTCTATGTCCGTGTTTATTTTTGTCTTTCATTTCTTTTCATTTTATCACATAGACTTTAATATGTTTTAATTTTAATATATATGTAAGTACATGTAATTGTTTTTGTACTGATGAAGGCATGAGCCGAAACGTCTACCATTATTTGTATTAGTTGATAATAAAGCTTTAATTTATTGTTTCCTTACACAAATAGTCTGTGTAATTTGTTTTTTTAGCTCTTTTTTGAATTTGTTCTAGTTTATCTGGAAGAGTGCAGACTCGAAGTCACTTCAAGCAATGTTTTACTTGCTTCTGTCCGTTTTTCTGTAGCTTTCAAATGACATCTAATGGTTTTTTTGTGTGTTCACTATTTTCTATCGTGAAATCTGTTTAATCCTTTGACTATATCAGCAATAAGATTTGTGTGTGTGCGTTTGTGGGAGAGAGTGAGTGTGAGTGTTTGAGTGTGTGTGTGTGTGTGAGAGAGAGAGAGTGAGTGTGTGTTTGTGTGTGTGTGTGTGTGTGTGTGTGCGTGCGTGCGTGCGTGCGTGCGTGCGTGCGTGCGTGCGTGCGTGCGTGCGTGCGCGTGCGCGCAAACGTGGAATAGAATGCGTGACAACGTTTTAATGTACTGAAAATAGTTGGAAAATTCGTTGCAGTTGGAGCAGCATGTCAAGAAATCAGGTTTAATGAACTATTTGGACGACAATGACATTGAGATTTATTATCTGAGGTCTTTCATTAGATCCTGTATAATTACCGCGAAAGGAATGTGTGGTGTTCTGAGTGGGTTCAGTAATTTATTTAATTTTTATAGTTGAACAAATAAGACATTAGGATACAAGCAAGACATTAGCTTTAACCTTGAACGCCATGTTTATTCTTGTACAATTACCGGAAGCGCTACCGTAATACACTATAGAATGGACGCACAATTGTGCGGATAACCCCGCTTCTACTGAAGGCCCTAACCAACGTGGGTATACAGCTCCGGGAGTGGGGGGCGTACATTTTTTCATTCTGTTATCTAACATTCTTCTGTTCTGAGCTGGACTACACCAGAAGGTGTTAACCGATATCTCTGTTACAGTCCCTCAACCATCAAAAATAATAACACACGTTTTTTCTTCTGCACTCCATTATTTTAGACAATAATCTATTTACAATTATTTCAGATATGTCGTAAGCAGATTTTTTTTTTGCGTATGTTTCCATGAAATCTTTGAAAGATTCTCAAAGGTATATCTTCTGGTTTTCAATTTTGCACATCAAACAACTGCTTTTGTTTGATCCCTATGTGAAATATATGAAGAGGTATCGAATACAGTGGAATAATATGTGGTCTTTTGTACTCAAAGATGATTTTTGGCGAACTGTATATCCTAAAACTTCCATTAGCTCAGCTTGAATTAGTGATGACAAGCTCTTTATCCCTTAGCGTATGATTTTCTCGAAGAACTGGATCGTAACAGGCTACCATATGCACCAGCTCCAATATATTGCCTATATTTGCAGTTGTATTGTCTTCTCTGTATTCGTGAAGAGCGATATTCTATTTTGCAATGGATTTAAGAATGCCAATACCGAGAACTTCTTTCGACTTTCTTTTTTTTCCCTGTACAACAACGTATTGGTATTCTTTTTTAATTATCTATTCTTTTTGTCCACTTTCTCATTTTCACCATTTGCAAAAACTTTGTTAATATTAAGAACTTGATTCCTGAGTGGCTACTCTAGGATTTATTTTTTGCCGTTTTTTTTTTCTATTTTATGAGCAATTTTGTTCATTAATTTTGTTTATACCACACAAAATGAACATTTAAATGAAAATTTTAAATTATAAAATCCTTTATATTAACCCGTGGCGTCTACTTGATTGCTTGCTTGCGAAAAACCTTTGGATCGATTGTTAACCCACTCTCTCGTATGCTAATGAGGTGAAATTTTGCAGACAGACTTGTTGCGATGATAAAAATGAACTATCAAAATTTCAGATAATTAAAATATACTGTAATTAAATTAATGAATTTTCAGATTTTCTCTATTTTTCTCTATGAGCATTGTTAAGTTTTGTGCTTGAGTGTCGCGGTGCGTATTATATTGAACGAACTTTTCAATACTCTCCTGTTGCGCTATCCGGTGCGTATTATATTGACGATACTTTTAAATAAATATACTCGATCTGTAAATTTAAATACTATTAATTGCTAATTTGTCTGGCGCACCATGTTAGACATGTTTTTATAACCCTTTTCCCGTTATCAAATCGAGCTGAAATTTAGCAGGCAGACTAGACGTTTTTTGTTTTTTTTTACTATAGATCCTTTATATATTTGAGAAATTCCTAAAAATTAGGATTTCTGGAAAGTCGTGCGATGCCTACATAATGAACATACTTTCAGTTATGGCTGTTAATTAAATGATTTGTAGTCAAAAGCTTTGATTTATTATATATTAATTAAGTCAATTTAATTTGTTGAAGTTTCATTGGCTGTTGTTAGAATTAAATTAACAGAGCAATTTTTGCTTCTACAATAGGAGGGAATGAAACATTTGAAGCAATTATTGGTGTCAGCACATTATTGTCAAGTTCTTATGCTACTTCAGTCCTTCGTTTGTTTTTTTTAGTTCAGTAGCATTAGTAGCATAAGTATCAATAGTCTTGAGATTCATTATAGAGTTTCAAGTTTTGACATCAGAAAAGTTTACGCATTTTAATATTGTTCGTTCTTTCTTTTTTATTTTTAAAGTTATTATTTCCTTCCCTTTAAAAAAAAATTATTTAACCGTGTTCATTTTTGCAAGCTATTTAATGATAATGACCAATATGAAATCTGCCGCACTGAACATAAAGCTGCCTGGATTGATTGATTTGCTCAAGTTAGAAATTGATAGGTACACAAAGTTTCGCTTCTAAAACAGACAGGAACCAGCTGTCAAATTTGAACAATCAATTATGTTACCAGAAGATCAGTGTCACGTTCTCTACTTAAACCAGTTTGGGTTTTCAGTTCATCAGCACCAGAATAATTTTTATCCAATATGGAGTTTTGAAGATTTTTTAGAAGAAAAGTTCTTATAATTTACGATGGTTCTTTTATTTATTTTCATTATTTCTTACTTGGTTTGTATTTTGTTTAGATAAAATTTGTAATGTTTTTAAAAATTATTTTTATAGAGGGTAATAAACAACAAGGAATTTTCCGCCCCTAAAATATTGCCACCTGGTGGCAATAGCCACAATGCCCTCCCACCTGCTTGTTATTCCACAGAATTTCATGCAGGTGATTTTTAAAACCTATTGAAAAAAAGATTTAGCGACAGATACATTTCTATTATATGTTCTAAAAGTTTATTATTTAATCATGGTTCATAACAGTTATACAAGTTTTTAGACCGCATTTTTTGCAACAATTTGGAGTGACATTACCTTTATATTTGATAACATTTGTTTAAAAAGTCAGTCCTCAGCAAGTCGAACTTCCCTAAGAAGAAAACCTCCCGATATCGCATTAATTATAAGATCCTGGCCAAATTACATAAGACTTATGTACTTTAAATCTCCTTAACTTGAAGATTTTTGGCTTTCTACCTCCCTTAGTAGAATTTCCCCAGGTGTTTTGGTATGTTACAAGTAATGTGTGAAATCAGCATTCTATAGAATGCCTAGACAATGTATAGAATACCTAATGGTTTCAGGTACAGCATGAAATTTGTAAATCTTTTACATATTTTGCCTAGGCAATCTATAGAATGCCGGATTTCGTTTAGGCAAAGGGTCAAAAGAGTACAAGAAAAGACTTTATTGATAATTACGTATTTTAAAGGGGGAGTAATACAAAATCAAGCTCATGATGTAACGCTCTGTATTATTTGCTCTGTCTCCACATCTTGTAAATCATCGATCGTCAGGTAGGGACGACGTTGTGAGGCCTACTTTAGCTCTGCAGCCAAAGAGAGCTTCGTGTGAGGATCTTTTAATTCCAGAATGAACAGCTCTATTCTTCAAGAGTTGGACAAACCGTAACCCCTCACTCCAGTGGCCAGTTATTTCATCTTGCATCCAAGCACACAGCATATTTTCGAGGTCCTGGTTAGCTCTTTCGACGCCCCCCCCCCCCGGCTTTGTATGTGGCGCGGATCACTATATACGATCTCCAAAGTGGGCTAGTACTCACTTTAGGCTGCTTACCACGTTTGAAAACTCCTGACCGTTATTAGACTGTAGAATTCTTAGAGCACCAAGCAACGTACAATTTCTACGAGCTGGTATTCTACTTCTTTTACTCTCTTTGTTTTCAGGGCTCTGAGACTCACAAACTTGGGGGGAAGATCTTGTTACACTATTATAAACTTGTATTCCCCATCAGGATGTGATTGAAAGTCGATGAAGAAAACCTGACAACGAGAGTTGAATTCAGAAAAAGCCAATGGCTTGATACCTTTTGTTTTTTCTTGCTAGGTTCACTTAGGTTTTAATACACAGTTCAAGTTCAGTACAATGGCGTGTAGCCTCCTTGTATTTGGCTGAAAGTTATTTCAACATTCTGTTCCGTCCTACATATTTTAACCAAAGGTCAAATGCGCTTTATGAAGTACGTCAAATATCTCGAAGTCCGCGGCTTAAAACAAAATGGCAGTCACACCTTCTTTAACAGGGCAGATCAACTTACTCTTGTTTTCGACCATCATGACATCATAGTGTTTCACCAGCCAACAGTCCAGTGGTTCCTGCTTAATTGTAGTCTTAGCCATTTGCACATCGTCAAACAACTTTTGGTAACATTTTCGGTTTTAAAAAAAAGCGTTTGTTATCAGCATTTGCTCTTACTTTAGACGTATCTTATCTTCTTATCTTAGATATACAGACGCTCCTTCTATGCAGAAGATAATTGCGTCCACAGACCATGAGAGATGATCTGTTGGCAAGTGATGCAGCGGTCACAGGCCACGGTTATAGGGGTTCCACGCATTACCCCAGCCGCCTAACTATTGTCTAGTTAGGTACCCATTCGGAGCTGACAACATAATTCATCGTACAACAGTCGTTGCATTTCAACATGGCGTGAATCCTGTCCTAGAACTACATTCTCTTCCGACATGGTAACACAGCAATCCAAGGGGAAACGTTATTGGAAAACTTGTGTGGAATCTCAGCCGAATGATATGAACTGACGTCATGAGAAAAATTGTGGGAGTATTGTCTGTGATTTTGGTAGTAGAACCTCGTACCCGCTAAACGCTGGCTTACAATAACTTTCAACACTCACAGGCTTCGATTGCCATCATCAAACAACGACAAAAGTACCACCGCCAACATCAATGGCTGGTTAAATGGCGAGCGTAGGCCACTTACATACTTTGCAGGACGAGAACTCGGCATTCTATAGAAGGTCAAGACAATGTTTGAAATAGCTTGAAACCATCAGGCATTCTATAACTTTCACACTTTGCCTGTTACAGTTAAAAGAATAAATCTAACAGCCCCTCATCGCACTGTGGAGGTAGTAAAATTAGTAAAGAGTGTGGGCTGGGGCTTTCTCAGGGGTGTCCGTATTAGAAAGCTAAGTCAGCTTCCTGTCATTTGAAACATCAGACACCGCCTCCCCTTCCTGTCAAGCCTTCTCGCTGGTATGTCTGTTTCCCCCTCTCTCAATATCAACATTGTACATGACTTATCTGCGCATATTACGCCATTTCCACTAACTCAAAAACTCCGTTAAGTCGATTTTTTTTTTTTTGGGGGGGGGGCGATCCTTTGAGCTCGACTTAGAGAGGCCCAAGTGTATAATAATTTTTCGTGACGTTCTTGGGGAAATGCTTTTTTTAAAGAATTATCTCTAGATTATAATGAGTCATAGAGCAAAATGTAAGGATAAACAAGATTTTTCAGCCTCGGAACATTCCTTAAATGGGATCAAGCATGTTGAAGGTACAGAAATGAGGGTTAGAAAATGAAAACTTGAACGTTTCTAAGCTAGACCGACACTGTGGCGAAATTTGTGAGCCCACTGTGATTTGCACGAGAATAACAACAAAGCAAAAGGAGAAGTCACTATTGACGAATAACTTGACGGATCAAGGTCGCTAATTAAATATGCGGCGGAGCACATGACCGGTCAAGGTTGCCCGATAGTGAGGCCGACAAGCGATCCAATCAGGAAAAGCTGCATAAAATTACACATCGTGTATAAAAGTTGGTACACCGGCACGACACGTTCCTTTCAGCCCAAGTGATTACAGAGAGCTGTGTCCTATGAAAATTCAATTCACTGAATTAAATCCATAGCCATCCTTGTCGTGAGAGAGCCGGCACTATTACACGTTGGCCAGAATCTATGTAAGTTTGAAATCTAACTTGATTCCCTCGTATTTATAAGCATATTTCACGCCAGTATTTAAATATTAATCTTCGTGCAATGTCATATTGAAATTGTAGAGACATGTTGACCCCGTGACGCCAAGCGCGGCCACGTGCGACATTGTATTTCTCCTTTCATAACTAAATTTGATAACACGCGATCCATCAGGGAGATGGATCGAATTATATTGGTGTAACCAATAACATTATTGTATTTATACCACCATCCCCTTACAAGATGGTAACGAAATATTATTTCATTTTCATGGTTATGAAATATATTAAATAACCATGTGTTTTATGATAATGTATTTTGATCCCCTTTTGGCACCTTGCTCTGAAGGCTCGGCAGCCGAAAGGGTGGATCAGACAGACGAGTATAGAAACTACCCATATGTGTATTCTTTCTATCTTAGTCTGGCTTCTAGGCACCCGCCTGTACTGAAAGATAACACGAACTCCGGACAGCAACCGCCCAACGAAGTGTCGACATACCTGGACCAAGAGCTGGACTCACCGCTATCCACGCGACTTGTTTCCGACCCCTACCCACATCTTTGGACCAAGAGCTGGACTCACCGCTATCCACGTGACTTGTATCCGACCCTACCTCACCCCTGCACCGATCGACAGGACCAGAGGAGGACAACTCATCATTACCAGCCTTACTCCTAACGTAACGCTGAAGCCAACCGCACTGGTTGATGCCTACACATTACATGTGTAGAAGCCGGTTATTCACACTTCCGTGATCACCGAAGTCACCTGGAACCATAGGTGAAGCAGCCCACAGGACAAGAAACGTGCAGAACCAATCGTTCACGGAGCGGGGCGCGACGACCTGAGGCTATACAACCTGAGATGTATACACATACACCGACACACATACACATAAACACACATGTTGCAAAATTTCAAAGATAATTTAAACCTTAGAAAAGCTGCAATGACAAAACATCAACATTTTCACGTCAGGGGAAAGAACTAACGTGTATTGCCGTATAATGCAATTTTGTTTTAGAATGCTTATGCTGAATACATTATTGTTATATGCATCATCTTAAAAATTTGAATGCATTAATTATTTTGCAATGCTGAATACCGTTCTTTTAAAATTGAATTTTCCTTGACGTAGGGACTTATATAAAGTTTCCAAATCTCTTTCAAATCTGTATGAACTTTATCAACAAAAAAAATTAAATATTTACACAACTGCCTTTCAGGCGGCAGTTACATTTTAAAGAATATGGAGACTTCATTCTAAAACTTTAAAAAAAAAAAAAAAAAATTATAAAATTCTCCTTTCCTTCTTTAGGGCTTCGTATCATTTCATTGATATTAAACGGTCCTATATTACACGTCTTCGAACAAAAAAGCGAAACATGGGGGAAAATCCATAATAATTTATCTTGTTTCAATTTTTTTTTATTTGTTTAAGTTTCTTTAGGAATGATATGGGCAAAAATGTTTAGGGACATTTAAAAAATAAATCCATTACTCGTCTGAACTTGGGATAGAGTTGACAGTCGCTACACACATAGAGGTCTCCCTCTGGGACAGTTGGTTTAGTACAGTTAACTAACCTAAACTTGGGATAGAGTTGACAGTCGCTACACACATAGAGGTCTCCCTCTGGGACAGTTGGTTTAGTACAGTTAACTAACCTAAACTTGGGGTTGAGTTGACAGTCGTTACACACATAGAGTTCTCCCTCTGGGACAGTTGGTTTAGTACAGTTAACTAACCTAAACTTGGGGTTGAGTTGACAGTCTCTACACACATAGAGGTCTCCCTCTGGGACAGTTGGTTTAGTACAGTTAACTAACCTAAACTTGGGGTTGAGTTGACAGTCGCTACACACATAGAGTTCTCCCTCTGGGATAGTTGGTTTAGTACAGTTAACTAACCTAAACTTGGGGGTTGAGTTGACAGTCGCTGCACACATAGAGGTCTCCCTCTGGGACAGTTGGTTTAGTACAGTTAACTAACATAAACTTGGGATAGAGTTGACAGTCGCTACACACATAGAGGTCTCCCTCTGGGACAGTTGGTTTAGTACAGTTAACTAACCTAAACTTGGGGTAGAGTTGACAGTCGCTACACACAGAGAGGTCTCCCTCTGGGACAGTTGGTTTAGTACAGTTAACTAACCTAAACTTGGGGTTGAGTTGACAGTCGTTACACACATAGAGGTCTCCCTCTGGGACAGTTGGTTTAGTACAGTTAACTAACCTAAACTTGGGGTAGAGTTGACAGTCGTTACACACATAAAGGTCTCCCTCTGGGACAGTTGGTTTAGTACAGTTAACTAACCTAAACTTGGGGTTGAGTTGACAGTCGCTACACACATAGAGGTCTCCCTCTGGGACAGTTGGTTTAGTACAGTTAACTAACCTAAACTTTGGGTTGAGTTGACAGTCGCTACACACATAGAGGTCTCCCTCTGGGACAGTTGGTTTAGTACAGTTAACTAACCTAAACTTGTGGTTGAGTTGACAGTCGTTACACACATAGAGGTCTCCCTCTGGGACAGTTGGTTTAGTACAGTTAACTAACCTAAACTTTGGGTTGAGTTGACAGTCGTTACACACATAGAGTTCTCCCTCTGGGACAGTTGGTTTAGTACAGTTAACTAACCTGAACTTGGGGTAGAGTTGACAGTCGTTACACACATAGAGTTCTCCCTCTGGGACAGTTGGTTTAGTACAGTTAACTAACCTGAACTTAGGGTAGAGTTGACAGTCGTTACACACATAGAGTTCTCCCTCTGGGACAGTTGATTTAGTACAGTTAACTAACCTAAACTTGGGGTAGAGTTGACAGTCGTTACACACATAGAGTTCTCCCTCTGGGACAGTTGGTTTAGTACAGTTAACTAACCTGAACTTGGGGTAGAGTTGACAGTCGTTACACACATAGAGGTCTCCCTCCGTGACATTTGGCTGAGGAAAATTACAATCCACGTAACTGCCTGGTGTACACAGTTTAGTCAATTCATTGTACATGAAACTGCGGCAGTTGGTGGAAAACCTGAAAATTTCAATCCAGATAAGTAAATTCTTTTTTAAATAGCTTTAAAAATATTATTATATTACATTTTAGGTAAGAAAGAGAATTTTAAATCTTTCCATGTTTTACTGCAGATTTATTGCGTCATTTGATTATTATTTAGTTTTTAAAAGGAAATAACATCGTTAGACTTATGTCCCCTGTGCCTTTCAGAGCATATCAAAGAATCCAGTAAATACCTTCTGTCACAATGGAAAGCACAAGACAAGATTGACTCGGCCACCCAACCGTCTGTTAATCTCTTAGGTCCATACGTCAAAGATGTGCCAACAAACATTTTTGCGCTTAGAAGTTCTGTAGATCCCAACAGCATGGACTCGACAGCCATCATGACAACTGAAAAGTTTGTGAGCTCTACGGTAAATATATTGGAATTTGAAACGGGCAAAACAAAATGAATTTCAATTTTACTCTACAATCATATAGTGCCTTTAAATGTATAGTTCTAAAACAACATCTCTTATCTTATCTTAACTTATATATCCCACATGCTCCTTATATAAGGAAGATTATTCCATCCTACGCTTTTCAATGCTTTATCTAGGCCTTTATTTTAATTAGATTTCTGAAAATTTGTATTGCTCCCCCCCCCCCGGCAAATCATTACTCGCTATAATGTCAGCCGAGAGACAGAGAATTTGTTGGTGTTGGTTCTTGTATATAAAATAAGAAAATATTTTTATCTCTTTATCTTTCTGATTGTTCCATTTCCTAGGTTAGAATTGTGATTATTATTAAAATTTTAATTTGCTCATTGTTCTACTCTCCCTGTTTTAAAGTTTACTAATAGACTGATGGAGTTTCTCTTGTCTATTGTAAACATTCGCCTGTAATGAATCTGGCAACGCTTTTTTAATTGTTCTCATTTATTTATGTTTTCTCTTGCGGATGGATCCCATAAGAATATGCTGGCATAGTAATTCTCATCATTGTAAGGTAGCATTTTATTTTATGTTCTTATTACATGTATAAAGAGCTTCTTATTACGAAGTCTAACGTTTTGTTTAATTATATAGCGCCATAACTTTGTTTAATGTCCTAACTTCAAGTAGTGCTATAACACAATATATAGTCCCCTTTAGTGACATAATATTGTGTAATGTCCTAACTTCAAGAAGTGCTATGACCATGACACAATATATAGTCCCATTTAGTGACAATATTATGTAATGTCCAAATTTCAAGAAGTGCTTTATCAATATATAAAGTCCCATTTAGTGACATAACATTGTTTAATGTCCTAACTTCAAGTAGTGCTATGACACAATATATAGTCGCATTTAGTGACATAATATTGTGTAATCTCCTAACTTCAAGTAATGCTATAACACAATATAAAAGCCCCATTCAGCGTCCTTTTATTGCAATGTTTGACATTTGACTTTAGACGAAGATATGAAAACATCAGTTACCATTCTCCGTTACGGCTCACATATTTTTAGACAACGATATGAATACATCCGTTACCATTCTCCGTCACGGCTCACATATTTTTAGACAACGATATGAATACATCAGTTACCATTCTCCGTCACGGCTCACAGATTTTTTAGACAACGATATGAATACATCAGTTACCATTCTCCGTCACGGCTCACAGATATATAGACGACGATATGAATACATCAGTTACCATTCTCCGTCACGGCTCACAGACTTTTAGACGAAGATATGAATACATCAGTTACCATTCTCCTTCACGGCTCACTGACTTCAGACAACGATATGAATACATCAGTTACCATTCTCCGTTACGGCTCACAGACTTTCGACAACGATATGAATACACCAGTTACCATTCTCCGTTACGGCTCACAGACTTTAGACAGCGATATGAATACACCACTTACCATTCTCCGTTACGGCTCACAGACTTTAGACAGCGATATGAATACACCACTTACCATTCTCCGTTACGGCTGTGGTGGCCGAGAGGTAGCGCTCTCGACTGTCATACTGATGGTCACGGGTTCGAATCCACACGAAGGTGAGGATTTGCTCTCGCGGCTTGAGGAGTCCCCGAGTCACCCAGCTCCGAATGGGTACCTAACTAGACAATAGTTAGGCGGCTGGGGTAATGCGTGGAACCCCTATAGCCGTGGCCTGTGACCGCTGCATCACTTGCCAACAGATCATCTCTCATGGTCTGTGGACGCAATTATCTTCTGCATAGAAGGAGCGTCTGTATATCTAAGATAAGATACGGCTCACAGACTTTAGACAGCGATATGAATGCACTAGTTACCATTCTCCGTCACGGCTCACAGACTTTTAGACAACGATACATCAGATTATAGTCTCCGTCTATTGTGTGACAGCAGAGTTAATGCAGCGTCATGGCTACAACATCTGATCATCAAAGCGCACGTCAATGAACCGTGTAACAACAACATAGTTCTAGCAAATATTCAATACGTCTTATCGGATCTCGACTTTTAGGTTTCATCTCAATGAGATTTTACGTAACTTGTACAGAAGTCGCCTTAGACCACCTGAAACAAACTTCCGATGGTTCTAAGAAAATTATTTTTTTTTTAATTGACGTTCAAATAAATAGAAACTGTTTGATGCGTCTTGAGTTAGGAAAGTTGAGAATCACTGATAGAACTCTACTAAATTATAACATCAACTAGTCTACGATCCACGGTTGAGAACCACGGTAAGTACTCTATTAAACAATAACATCAATTAGTCTACAAAATAGCTATGTTGAGAACCATTGCTATTAGACTGCTAAACAATAACATCAATTAGTCCACAAAAACAGCTATGTGAAAAATACAAGAATATTTGTAAAACCAAAAAGTGTTCACATATTTATGATCACTATCAATCGGTGCAGTCATACAAGAGTCTCCTTCAGACTAGAGTTTTGTTGATTTCACTTAGTCATGGCATGTTTTGTTATCACTCAATCTGTCGAGTGCCCCACTGTAGTTGTCAAGTTTAAACCACTGTTGTGCGCCCATGAATTTGAAAGTGACATTTTCAATAGCATTTTGTATAAAATTTGGAATTTATTATTACTTGCAAGTCAAATGTTATTGTAGTATGTACGTATAAACTTGGTATTGAAATATTACTAAAGTATGTACGTATAAACTTGGTATTGAAATATTACTATAGTATGTCCATTTTAAGTTGGTATTGAAATATTACTATATTGTGNNNCCCCCCCCCCCCCCCTAAATTTTAGAAAAATGTCATCAAGTTGTTAAAATAAAACTGAACTCAATTTCTTGAAAGTTTATTACATTGAAGAAAGTGTACATATATCAAACATAATAAAATATATCTGCATGTATAACTGATTACATTAATTTAATTTTAAAAATAATAGTTTCAGTGTCGAACAGTTACTAATAAAATAAAGTATAAAATATTAATTACACTAACACAGCGACTATATTGTTGGGAACACTTATAAATAGTTTTCTTTGCGGATTACTTTCTTTGAAAAACTCTATAATTGACTTAATTGTTCCTATTGTGTTTCGAACAGCATTCACATTAACACGTGCACGACAAGATTCTGCTTTTGGGTGTTTTTTCTCTCGAATTATTGCTTGGACTCCTCGTTATTTATCTGCCACTGTGGAACACCCGTTGTATCCTTGACCAACATATAATCCAAATTCTAATGAATTTGTAATAATGGTGTTGGCTAACCCTTCAGCTGTTCCATCGACAAATTAAATATATCCCAGGAATTCTTCTGTGACCATCATTTTCCCATTTTTTTCTTTGACAAATCTAACACCAAGTGACATCTGCTCAATGCTTGAAATTCCGATTGTCTCGTCGGCAAGTATTGAAAATTCAACTGAATTATTTGCTTCACGAACAATGTCTTCACGCAAGAGAGACCCACAAATTTTGATTATAGTGTTTTGCGTACTTGCCGAGATATACTTGGCACTACAAGAACCAATGGACAAATCAGAATCTACACGAAACTCTAACAGGTCATTAAACAAATACCTGAATGTGATTTTGTTTTCGTGAAGTGCCAAAACATGCATGCCACTAAATAGGGTTGTAGAAATGATGGGACCCAGTTTGTTGCGATCTTCTTGAATTTGTCTTCTAAATGATGAGTTCAACTGCTCTTCTACAGAAACTGTTTTGGCTTCCAATAATGTCAAAAAAAAAAATTGCATCTTCATGATAACTTTTGTGCCATGTGCTTTGCATGTTGCTACGTGCATCTTCGTTGAAATCTTTATATTTTGAGAATGGTTTGATGAAAAAATGTCACCTGAACTCCTCGAATTACTTTTTGCGGAAACAACACTCAATATTGGCAAAATGCACCTTTTAACATTGGCGAGTATACAAGCCACGGTGAATAGTTTGATAACAATGCATATCTAAAAAATAAAGACTCCTCTGTTTCCCTCACTGTCAGTACTAAAATCATACATTTTATCACGGGTCCAACAATCACGAATCAGCTGCAATTTCAACTCATTTGAAATGCGTGTCAAGACATACCTTCCAATATCCTATTTAGGAAAGGAAGAAGTGTCAGCGACAATCTAATTTGAAACAGTTGCTTCAGTTGTATTTGGCTGTTGAACTTGTACTGATGTCATCAATGCCAATGATGAGTCAGATGCTAATCACGCGATTGCTCTACTTGTCTTTTTTTTTTTTTTTTTTTTTTTTTTTTTGAGCCTGTAAAAAAATTCTAATAACCATCTTTGGTAATCCAGTAGTTTCTACACGTATATTATTTCACAGCAAATTTTATTTCCTCGTGAGAATTATGTTTTTAATTTATTCAATGCATTATTATATGTTGTATTTTAGCTATTACAGCGCTAATTTGTAAGTATGATAAATTTCTAAGGCTTTGAAATTACATAATCGGATTTTGATACATTCATTTTGTTTATCTAACATCATATTTTTAAATGTCATTCACATATGTTTATATAACATCGATTTAATTGAAAAATGAACATGTACGGCATTGTCACTTAAATTTAAAAACGTATTTTTGTGCGTCCCCCCCCCCGGAATAATTCCTTGCGACACCCATGTGTCTGTTGTAACATGGTAGTGAAATACTACTGTAGTATACTACATAATTTTAGAGATGGATTTTACTTAAGTATACCTCATAAGTAAAATTATAATGGAGCATGTCCCACATGGACGTTAAAAATTCGAAAGACAAATGGGCAAATCAAACAATTGATAAAAAATCTAACTCTATATTAATGACCTCTTCACAAACACCGATAGCTTTGTTTTCTCTGTGAAAAAGAAAGTGGACACCAATGAAAGACATTTGACATGTCACGGCCATTTAAAAAAAAAATTAAATTTAAATGTAAACTGATCTTGCCCTTCTTGCGCATACCCAGTTGCAGATAAGAGGGAGGGCAGACATTGTCGCTGCAGCTTCTGCTAGCGTGGGTGTCAACATGCACAGAGGGAAGAGTTGAGTCCAGGGGGTTGATGCCGCCTATACGTCGCCCGTCATGCTTGAAGGGAAATCCCTTGAGGAGGTGGACAGTTGTGTTTACCTTGGCGGCGTGATGGATGGGCAATGTGGTGCGGAGGCTGACGTCAAAATGGGGATCGGAGGGGCAGGGGCGGCCTTCCGGCAGTTCGAGAGTGTTTTTAGTCTCCGGCAGTTTGGGCAGCAGGTTAAAAGTGGGGATTTTTAGCGCTACCAGCCTGTGCTGTTGTGTGGAGTCGGGGCGTTGGGGCGGCGGCCGTGGGCCTGACCGGAGTCCGGTACTTTATCAGCTGTTGTCTAGGAGGGATTCTCGGAGTTCACTGGCCGGTCGGGGTCGACGGCTGGGGGTTGTGGCGGCGAATAGAGAGGGGGCCTATTGGGGAGGAGGTTCTTCGGGGGTGTGTTGGAGGTGGATCGTTCGTGCACTAAGTGAGCCTGCTTCTGGTACAGCAGGGCAGGCCCTGGGGTGGAGTCCGTGGGGGAGGGGGGGACCAGCCGGGAGGCACTTGGTGCCGATGTTTGGAGGCAGACATCAATAGAATTGGCCATGAATGAAATATCCTGGAGAAGCTGACCCATGATAGAGATGCCTGGAGGTCTCTTGTAGGCGGCCTATTTCCTTGGATTAATCGCAGACGCACATGATGATCGGTGGATGTGCCTCGTGGACGAGAAGGCTCAACAGACTGAAACATTGTCTTCTATTTTACGGCATCGCCTCGCCCCACGCCATCCCACGTTATTTAAGTTCAAGGTATTTAGTTTTACTTTACATTGTTTTTTTTAAAAACAATTCTATACAAACAAATTTAATGATTGAACAAACCTCAGATAGACTAAAATTTGAGTACAAACAACTGGTTTAAAACTACGAACGATGTCCAGTCCTCACAAGTTCGTCCACAATAAGTGATCATGTAATTGTTATATGACCACCATCCGCAGCAGGATATCCAGTAGGGTATCCAGCAGAGTATCCAGTAGGGTATCCAGCAGGGTATCCAGTAGGGTATCCAGCAGGGTATCCAGTAGGGTATCCAGCAGGGTATACAGCAGGGTATCCAGTAGGGTATCCAGCAGGTTATACAGCAGGGTATTCTGCAGGGTATCCAGCAGGGTATCCAGTAAGGCAGTAAGGTATTTGACACCTTCTCAACTTAAACGCCGCCAATCCGACACACTTTTCAGCTCGTTTTATCCAGGCGGCTAAAAGACCAAATTTTTTTCGCTTTTAAAGTTGTCAAGTTCTCACAAGACAGCAGTATAAAAGCTGATACATTGTTTAAGAAATGGTGGTGAATTTTATTCACATTTTTTATTACAAAGTCAAATTTCGAATTAGCTTCTTTTCATTATCTTTATTATAATTTAAATCAGTTTAAGTTATGGACTTAAAGATATGATTCAATTTTAAAAAATCTATGAATAGCCACAAAAATCTATCAACAGCTACACAAATGTATGAACCGCCCAAAATCTATGAATAGCCGCCACATCAATTTCTCTTTCTATTTTCGTTATGTATTCTGTTACTCAGTAATAGAGAGCTATCTTTAATTTCTGTAGTTTTGGGCCGGTCCGTGACACGATCCTACCAACAGGGATAAATTAATGGTGGTTAAAATGGTATACCCCGCAAAAGGTGAATGGTTTCATTAGACACAAGGTTGTTAAATGAAAACAAAGCGTGTTTTTGTGTTAAATTAATTTTTTTTTAAAACTTAAGTATGATATTCTTATTAATGTTTGCTGGAAAACGAAAGGCATTAAAATGTTGACTTTTTAATAGATAAAAAATGTTTGGTATCACAGCTTGAACCTTGGTTAAGTATGGTATCACAGCTTGAACCTTGGTTAAGTATGGTATCACAGCTTGAACCTTGGTTAAGTTTGGTATCACAGCATGCTTCAACCTTGGTCAGGGAATTTAAAGTAATTATTAATTAGACGAGATTTAAATATTTTATAAATATATTAAACAGAATTTACCACACACAAAATTCTCTAACTTCTTTTCCTGAAAGCACAAAAGAATCATTTGCTTTCGTTATTTAAAATGAACATCAAATACATTTTTTCAAAGCACTGAGTCAGCTAAAGTTCTTCTCACAGACGTATCGTCTGGTTAGAGCACAATTAACGTCCTCGAATGAACCATTCGCGGGGTTGTAAACGATGCAATCCTCGTTTCCCGCGTTGTCCGGAGCCCTGTAGCTAAAAATCACTTTCTTAAAGCCCGGGTCAATCTCCTGGCCAGTGTCCGCCCAGACAAACTTCCCCTCAACATCCTGGTCATCCAGACCAATCCAGGTGGTGTAGGTCAAGTTGATGACGTTATAAAACAGCCGGAGTTTCTCCGATGTGTTGGGGACAAAGAGGTGAGAGTTCATGTTGTTGCATGCGGCCGTGGCATTGGCGTAGGTCAGCGGTTTATTGACGTACAAGTAGCTGACCATTGTGCTGCCGTTGACGTAGTCACTGAAATGATGTAATTTAAAAAAAAAATTAAATATGATTTATTATATTATTTGTTAAATATAATCTTTTTTTAAAAATAATATCTCTATAGATTTTATTTACGGGCTGCGTTTCAATACTATTAGTAGTATTATTACACATGTTTTATTGGTTATTGGCTCTATCTTTTTCAGCAAAGTTTTTTAATACAAATTTATTTTTTAAATTCATAGTTTTTACCTTTTCTAATTCAGCTTTTAATATGCATAATGTAATATGAGTATCAGAGAACTTGTCACAACACGCAATGTAACAACCATTTGGCTGAACACAACACGCAATGTAACAACCAATTGGCTGAACACAACACGCAATGTAACAGACAACCATGTGGCTGAACACAACACGCAATGTAACAGACAACCATGTGGCTGAACACAACACGCAACGTAACAGACAACCATTTAGCTGAACACTGTCGAGCTGGGGTGACCTCTACGTGGTTCGACAGATGAGTAGGCTCGTGGAGTACAATGCGACCTGAAACTGACAAACCACAGGCTTGGACAGCCGAAGGCCGTTGTTAGGAGTTAGGTGCTAGTCATATATGATTACAATCGCTGTACGGATCTTAGGCAAAGCATTTAGATGCAATGCCGATGATGAAAACCAAAGTACCCGTTGAGGGTCGGGTTACTCCGTAGCGACCGTTTCGTCCCCCTCAATTAACTAGCAACGCTGTTGAGCGGTGCCGGTTTAGGGCCAGGAGCGCCAGTACGGAATAGCAAAAGGTACCGCTAGGAAACGCTTTTGGTCGCCAGCTCTGAGGAAACCTTCCGGTGGGGGTTAAACCCTGGATAGGTCAGTGATGATCCCACGCTTTGCGGTGATCTAATCTATAGAGACTCGTAAGCTTTGCCGTGGTGGCGCCAAAGTGATACTATGTTGATAGCGAGTCACAGTAGGAAACTCCACACCTCCCTCGGGAGGCACACTTTAGTGGGAGGCGTTTTCGACCTAGTGTCCTGAACGCCCAGGCGGCCGCTTATAGCAGCGACCGCTCGGGGGGGGGGGCTTCTCAGTCTTTACGTCCCTTAGGGGGCCAGAGGGCTGAGGGGGTTTTCCGGGAAGCCCCATGAAGAGCGCAGGCTCGGGACTGCTGATTTTCTTCCACATGTAGGATTTTCAGCTGAACACAACACGCAATGTAACAACCATTTGGCTGAACACAACACGCAATGTAACAGACAACCATGTGGCTGAACACAACACGCAATGTAACAACCATTTGGCTGAACACAACACACAATGTAATAACCATTTAAGTGTGCTAAAAATGAACACAATACCTAATAAGAAGTAGCTGAAAATAAATAAAAGAAAATAACTGAATTTAAAAAAATATATTTGGATTTGTACTTTTACAACTTATATATTAAAAATTCATTTATATATGTATATTTTATTAAAGATTTTAATGCATATACTTTTTGTTTTGTGATTTTTATGGTAATTGTTTTAATCTTTAATTCTTTTCTCTTTATTGATCCTCGCCCAACTAATACCCATTACCCCACCCCCTCCCTCTTTTATCACTCAACCAAATTTTCTGAGCAGTGCTACAATCTAATTGGCGAGAATTCTGTACACCTTAGGATCACGTGACATCAACAAAGATTCAAAACAGAAATATGCATTCAGACGCCAAATATTCAATTTTCCTGTATTTCTTAAAAATGCTGTTGAGTAAGTTTGGACTTTAATTTTGACTTGTTAAAATTGTTAATAATGGGAAATAACTCATAAACACAATGGCTTCTCCTACAGCAACAGACGACTCGATTATACATTCCGAATATCTGACTGCTATTCCCCTTTGGACTGTTCTATTCCGGTTTTTTTCATTCAACAATCAAATAAATATTTTCAGTAGTTATTTCAAAATATATACTTCAAAGTCACGTGCCTGAATTTTGGGTACGGCTGACAACTGTCACACAAATACAGGTCACCTTCTGTCACGTTAGGTGGAGGACAGAAGCTGATTAAATCATGACCTGGTGTACACAGTTTTGCCACGTGACTGTACATGAAACTTCGGCACTTGGTTGAGAATCTGAACATAAAGATAGAGACATTTATTACATTGACTTTTTTGTATTATCTTATCTAATACATATCATTTTCTATACAGACGATTATTGCGCCTAATTATAGTTTGTGTCTAGTATTGCATTTGATCTGAGTTTTGAATGGTAGACGTGTGATTGTTTTCCTGGCTGGTTCCAGCTTGTTTTGGGAAATAATCCAACATCCGAATGCCAGACGAGAAGAAGAAGGATTTGTATTTGTGTGTTCTTGAGAATGGAACAAGAAACTTGTTTTATCCCCATGCCTATCTCAGTACTGTATTATATTATTGTTGTCCAGTGTTCTCAAGCTAGAATTTAATGCATAATGATTTCAACTTTTCCATTTTTCTTCTAGAGTTTCTAGGAGGAGTAATTGAACTAAGAGACTGGCTGTCGTCTGCCGCATACACACACAAGTAATACATTTAAATTCTGCTGCTCTTTGTTGAGTTTGTTCTCATTTATCTCGGACAGAATGGACTCCTTATTAGATGTGTCCCATTCGGAATAGACATATTCTAGTACAGGCCTAACCAGCGTAAGTGTAAGGTATAATTTTAATTTTATTTTCTTATAACATTTGTAAAAACTTTCTAATGACTTTTAAAATTATTTCATTGATATATCGGTAATTCTTCATATTTATGGTTACGTCTAAATACTTTGCAACTTGATTGTGGATTAGTTGCTATTCATAAATGACGTAGTTTGCCTACATTGTTGCTATGATACTGTTAACAGATTACACTTTTCGGGATCGAAAAACACACTACAATTAGTTTCACATATTACAAAAAGTCATTTCAATCATTTGTAAGATACCGCTATCGTTTGCTGATTTCTTACTTCAATTTCTTCCCGTCATAAGCAAATAACCTCACCATATTTCTGATGAGGTGTTATAGGGTAAAACATTTATGTAAATTAATAAGAGTGGACGCCTAGGACAGTGCCTTGTAAAACTCCTGTGTTAATTTCATTGGGGCTGATATGGATCCATTTTGATTAGCTCGTAATTTTTCCGGACCAGTAGCTTCCGGGCCAGTAGCTTTGTCTGTTTACAAGTTTGCTTGGAGATTACGCCTCTTACTTCTGTTTATTTTATTTGAGATCATTGAGCTGACATTGTTGCTAGGGGCTGAAAACTCTGGTGAGGATGGATTAACTAAACATTTCTAATTAAAAGAAATCACGGAATGAATGTATACTCTTCTTGTTCACCTTTTCTGTTTTTAAAGCCGTGAATTTTCTCAATCCTGTTTCTGACCTCATTCCTTAGTGTCCTAGTATTTAACCAATGATGGTAAATTTAACCAGTAGTGGTATATTTGAAAGATATTGGTATATTTAACCAGTGTTGGTAAATTTAACCAGTAGTGGCATATTTGAAAGATATTGTGAAAGATATTGGTATATTTAACCAGTGTTGGTAAATTTAACCAGTAGTGGCATATTTGAAAGATATTGGTATATTTAACCAGTGTTAGTACAGCACATGACAGAAGACAACACTGAGTCTCCTAACTAACCTTAACTGACAGTGTACAACACATGACAACACTGAGTCTCCTAACTAACCTTAACTGACAGTGTACAACACATGACAACACTGAGTCTCCTAACTAACCTTAACTGGCAGTGTACAACACATGACAACACTGAGTCTTCTAAATAACCTTAACTGACAGTGTACAACACATGACAACATTGAGTCTTCTAACCTTAACTGACAGTGTACAACACATGACAACACTGAGTCTTCTAACTAACCTTAACTGACAGTGTACAACACATGACAACACTGAGTCTTCTAACCTTAACTGACAGTGTACAACACATGACAACATTGAGTCTTCTAACTAACCTTAACTGACAGTGTACAACACATGACAACATTGAGTCGTCCAACCAACCAGGTGACAATCGCAGGGGCCCAGACGTCACTGGCTTTGATCTGGCAAATTGTAGTGTGTTCCCAGCTCCCGCAGATCCATTAGTCACCTTCTTAACAGCTAGTAGGAATGCTTGAAAGTGATTTTATATTTGAAATTGTATTATTTGTTCGGAAAAGCATAAAACGACCCCTTACAAATAAACATAGAAGTTAAAAAAAAACTTTAAAGCTGCATCACTCGGCAAAAAAATAAAAATGTGACAATAAAAGTAGAAAAACAGAGCTTCATTAAAACTTATTAAATATAAGGCGTTCAGTTGACATTCAAGGCTCGCACATGTCATAAACACTGAGCTAAAAGCCAACCTGAATTACGTCTAATAAAAATTGGAAGCATAAATCCCCAACGACATAACTATTTGTACAATTATATAAAACAGTAACTCATACAAGAAGTCATTACAAAAGATCTTTCAAACAGAAAGTGTTATTCACTATAATATTAGGAAAACGAACTTTCTGCTTAAAGGATATTGGAATTGTATTCCTTAAAGAATTCATTATTGTTTGAAGTTCGCGAATTTCATTTAAAAATTGATATCTACTTGACTTATGATAACCGTACTTATCTATGAATTACATCTCTCCTCTTGTAAGGAGGATTAGTGTGTCCTACTGTTATCATTATTGTGTCCTACTGTAATCATTAGTGTGTCCTACTGGTATTATTATTGTGTCCTACTGTTATCATTAGTGTGTCCTGCTGTTATCATTAGTGTGTCCTACTGTTATTATTATTGTGTCCTACTGTTATCATTAGTGTGTCCTACTGGTATCATTATTGTGTCCTACTGTTATTATTAGTGTGTCCTACTGTTATTATTATTGTGTCCTACTGTTATCATTAGTGTGTCCTACTGTTATTATTATTGTGTCCTACTGTTATCATTAGTGTGTCCTGCTGTTATCATTAGTGTGTCCTACTGTTATTATTAGTGTGTCCTACTTTGATCATTAATGTGTCCTACTGTTATTATTAGTGTGTCCTACTGTTATCATTATTGCGTCATTGCATTTTATTCGAGTTTTAAATGTAAAAAGTGTGTTTGCTTTCCTGGTGTTTTTCGGTCAATTTAAATCACTGTGTAATGCTTGACGGGACAAATATTTGTATGTGCCTGTTATTTTATATGAAACAAGAAGAGGGTTTTCATCCCTATCAGTGGCTTAGCTAAGGGAATGGGTTCCAAATTCGAAAGTCCCTCCGAGCCCCCACTTTGGTGAGGGGGGGGTCCAAAAGGAGTGTACATTTTATAATGTCATGATGTCGAATGCCCCGCAAAGAGGCCAGGCCCCAAGAGCCCCCAAATCTATAGCTACGCCAAAGATCCCTATGTTGATCTGGGTATGGTATTGTATTGCTGTTGTAGGTATTTTATTTCCAAGTTATAATTAATTGCCTCGGTTATAATTACCGCTTTGATTTTTTAAATCGTTTATCCTCTGTTGTTTCTAGGTTTAACTACTGGCGCTAATCTTCTCAGTTTAAAAAATATATTACGTTAAATGTACTATAATCTCAAATTTTTAACAAAACTTATAATGTTATCAATAATTGAAATGCTTTCATAAAAAGACGAAAGTTTAACCTTATTGTAAAGTGCAAGTTAATTGACTCATTATTTTTTTTAAGTGTTAAATTATGCTTGTTGACAAGACACAAATATCACAAACAGCAACAATCAAATAGTCTATATGTGCATGTTTTTTTTAGTAAAACATATTTTCTAGATTTTCCCAAAACTACAATTAGATTTATGACTGTTGGTAGTTTTATATTCTTATTCCATGTGCAAGAAAAAACATACAATAATCTTCTGTACAGAAGGATCGTCTGTAACATATAAGATAAGATACTAATTCTGGTTCTTCCCCTCAGGATTCGGGCGTGGGTGGGTTGCCTGAAAAAAACTAGGAAACTCAATATTTTTTCAACATTTAAAACTCTAATACGAATGCAGGGCCAGACACAAACCAAGGATACGCGTAGGATGCAATAAAGAAGACAAACAGATAAGATAATGTTTGTAGGTAATTGTACTTTCACGTGCTATTCTTTCTCTATCACACTTTTTGTTTTAAAATAGACCGTGGGAATTTTAAAAAAAAGTTTCAGTCTTCAAAACATATTGAAGCCCTCCCTCCGTCTCATTCCCCCTCTCTGACTCCTTACCCCTCCTCTCTCTGACTCCCTCCTTCTTTAACACTCTCTGACTCCCTCCCCTCTCTCTCTTCTCTCTTCCTTTATTTCTCTCTCACTAACCTTCTCTCTTTTCTCTTTCCTTTCTCGCTCTCTCTCTCTCTCTCTCTCTCTCTTTCCCTCATTCTCTCGCTCTGTCTCGCTGTCTCTCTTGTTTACAAATATATACATACCAAAGTTTATAAGTATATACATACCAAACTTAATATAATGCTGCATGTTAATCTCCACAGAAACTTAACACAGACCAATAAATAATCTTAAATCCACCGTGTAGAGATATTTGTTTGAGTCTCTAAAATGACCAGAGCAGCTTGGTCTAGTGACCTAAACCAAAGACCCACCCACCCCTCCCCAACCTCACAACACTTAAACAACACTTCGTCCATATTGTTTACATGGGCATCATGTACGTTAAAGTAAGAATTGTTTAATATAAAGACGTCTTGCACTACGTCCGTTGTCACAATGTGCCACAGAAAATAATATTTGACATTGATGAGTTGAACGCATAATGGGTACCAGCGGCGTAACAAGGGTTGGTGTCACCTCACCGCACCCCCTAGTGACGCCACTGGTGCGTACCACTCTAGTACAACAGGAAACGTGGGTGTATTTAAACATTTCATCATAGAATCATTTCAGAAATTATTTTATCAATTGATTTATGTCCTGTTATTGTTCAGCTGCTTTTATTTGTGGAACAACTTCAAGGCTGTGTTAATATTGCTAGATGTGGTTTATACTGACGTGATCCAAGACTCAGATAGATGGTATGGTTAATATTGCTAGAGGTGGTGTATACTGACGTGGTCCAAGACTCAGATGGTATTGTTAATATCGCTAGAGGTGGTGTATATTGGCGTGGTCCAAGACTCAGATGGTATTGTTAATATTGCTAGAGGTGGTGTATACTGGCGTGTTCCAAGACTCAGATAGATGGTATTGTTAATATTGCCAGAGGTGGTGTATATTGGCGTTGTCCAAGACTCAGATATATGGTATTGTTAATATTGCTAGAGGTGGTTATATTGGCGTTGTCCAAGACTCAGATAAATGGTATTGTTAATATTGCTAGAGGTGGTGTATATTGGCGTTGTTCAAGACTCAGATAGATGGTATTGTTAATATTGCTAGAGGTGGTTATATTGGCGTGGTCCAAGACTCAGATAGATGGTATGGTTAATATTGCTAGAGGTGGTGTATACTGACGTGGTCCAAGACTCAGATGGTATTGTTAATATTGCTAGAGGTGGTGTATACTGGCGTGTTCCAAGACTCAGATAGATGGTATTGTTAATATTGCCAGAGGTGGTGTATATTGGCGTTGTCCAAGACTCAGATATATGGTATTGTTAATATTGCTAGAGGTGGTGTATACTGGCGTGGTCCAAGACTCAGATAGATGGTATTGCTAATATTGCTAGAGGTGGTGTATACTGGCGTGGTCCAAGACTCAGATGGTATTGTTAATATTGCTAGAGGTGGTTATATTGGCGTTGTCCAAGACTCAGATAGATGGTATTGTTAATATTGCTAGAGGTGGTGTATATTGGCGTTGTTCAAGACTCAGATAGATGGTATTGTTAATATTGTTAGAGGTGGTGTATACTGGCGTTGTTCAAGACTCAGATAGATGGTATTGTTAATATTGCTAGAGGTGGTGTATATTGGCGTTGTTCAAGACTCAGATAGATGGTATTGTTAATATTGCTAGAGGTGGTGTATATTGGCGTTGTCCAAGACTCAGATAGATGTTATTGTTAATATTGCTAGAGGTGGTATATACTGGCGTGTTCCAAGACTCAGATAGATGGTATTGTTAATATTGCTAGAGGTGGTGTATACTGGCGTGGTCCAAGACTCAGATAGATGGTATTGTTAATATTGTTAGAGGTGGTGTATACTGGCGTGGTCCAAGACTAAGATGGTATTGTTAATATTGCTAGAGGTGGTGTATACTGGCGAGGTCCAACACTCAGATAGATGGTATTGTTAATATTGCTAGAGGTTGTGTATACTGGCGTGGTCCAAGACTCAGATAGATGGTATTGTTAATATTGTTAGAGGTGATGTATACTGGCGTGGTCCAAGACTCAGATGGTATTGTTAATATTTCTAGATGTGGTGTATACTGGCGTGTTTCAAGACTCAGATAAATGGTAATGTTAATATTGCCAGAGGTGGTGTATACTGACCGTTATCCTCACTGCATGTTTATAGTCTTCTCATCTTGTCTTAACTTACCTGTAGGTTGTAAGTAAAAATAAAAAGATCAGTGCCACAACCTAAACTTAACATTGGAAATATGACGCACATAGAATCGTCATTTGTTGTGTTAGCTCTCAGCTGGGTCTAAGTCTTTAGACGGCAGTAACTAAGTCACCTGCTTCTAGACTCCAGTTTCATTGTTAGTAGTTGCTGTTTGTTAGGCAGCTAGAGAAAAGTAGTAATGACAAACATCGAAAATTTAAATTTAAAATAATATCTTTACATCGATTTTTATTAGTTGCCATGTTGTATTTAATGGAAAACAAGTCTGATAATGGCCAATGACATTGGAAAAACCAGAAGTAATTTAAGAAGAGCCTAGAGAAATAAACGTTGCCGTGTTCTTTGATGTGGATCTAAAACCGATTTCCTCTTAATATCAATTTTAAACTTCAGACTGAGGATAATTCCAAAGCAACTGATCGAGCCGTAGACGTTTAATCTCTGTAGGCGCATGTTATATTTTATAACACAACTAGTCGATAGGGGCATGTTATATTTTATAACACAACCAGTCGATAGGCGCATATTATATTTTATAACACAACTAGTCGATAGGGGAATGTTATATTTTATATCACAACTAGTCGATGGGCGCATTTTATATTTTATATCACAACTAGTCGATGGGTGCATTTTATATTTTATAACACAACTAGTCGATAGCCGCATGTTATATTTTATAACACAACTAGTCTATACGCGCATGTTATATTTTATATTACAACTAGTCTATAGACGCATGTTATATTTTATAACACAACTAGCCTATATGCGCATGTTATATTTTATAACACAACTAGTCGATAGGGCAATGTTATATTTTATATAACAACTAGTCTATAGGCGCATGTTATATTTTATATCACAACTAGTTTATATGCGCATTTTAAGTTTTATAACACAACTAGTCGATAGGGTAATGTTATATTTTATATAACAACTAGTCTATAGGCGCATGTTATATTTTATATCACAACTAGTCTATATGCGCATTTTAAGTTTTATAACACAACTCTTCTATAAAAATAGCAATCAATGGCTTGTCTTGTGTTTAGGAGCCATTGAAATCGAAGTGGAAAATCTATGAGGAATGTGATCAAAGGTTTTGATAGATATAGAAACCCGTCGAAAGTTCTATACATTCTATTTATAGGAAAACAAATATTCGATCCATCGAAAATTTAGAATTGTTTTTACCTGGATATCATTGTCAAGAAACAAATTATTGGTGTTCTACAAGAAGGTGCTAGTATGGTGGTAATATGGTGAGCTAGTAACAAAGTGGTCACAATCAAGATGGTGGTGGTGTGTTGCGTCCTTCGTTTATCTATGGTTTGTGTTTAGTCCTATATTGGTGTTATACAAGAAGGTCCTAGTATGGTGGTCGTATGGTGAGCTAGTAACAAAGTGGTGGGTTGTATTAAGTTATCTTTGTGTTGTATTTTTAACTTATAATTAATTGCTTTATGTATAATTACCACTTTACTCTTGGTTCTTCTATCCTCTAGTGTTTCAAGGTCTAACTGATTTAACTGATGGTGTTACTCTTATCGGTTTTGAATATTCTCCAGTAATGAATCTGGCAGCTCTTTTTTGAATTTGTTCTTGTTTATGAATGTTTTCTGTAGTGGATGGGTCCCATACAGAAGATGCATATTCTAGTATATGTCTCACCAAGGTGAGGTAGCATTTTAATTTTATATCGTTATTACATTAGTAAAACTTTCTTTTTTTATAAAGCCTAAGGTTTTGTTTGATTTTTTAATAACTTCAATGACATAATGATTCCATGATAGTTTCTCATTTATTATGACTCCTAAGTATTTTGCATCTTTAGTTTGGGTTAGTTCTTTTCCATGAATGAAATATTTTGAATTTATTTGTTTCTTTTTCTTTGTTACTTTTAGCAGCTGACACTTTTCTGGATGGAAGGACATACTCCAGTTAGTTTCCCATTTTATTAATTCATCTAAGTCTTTTTGTAAAATATTGCTATCTTGTTCTGATTTGATTGTTCTATAGATTATACAATCATCAGCAAATAACCTAACTTTAGTTCCTGTTGAGATATGGTTGGGTAAATACGGTAAATCATTTATATAAATTAAAAATAGTAAGGGACCTAGCACAGTTCCTTTTGAAACTCCTGAGTTAACCTTTATTAGTGCAGATTTAGATCCATTAATTATTACTGTTTGATCCCTACCCAATAGGAAGTCTTGGATCCAGTGATGTAGGGGACCTGAGATTACAAAGTATTTAAGTTGTTTAAGTAAACTAAGGGGGTGAACTTTGTCAAATACTTTTGAGAAGTCAAGTAATATTGTATCTATCTGATCATTATTATCTAAGCCTTTTGATAGATCATCTATTAGGCCTATTAATTGTGTTTCACATGATCTGTTTTTTTTTTCTAAAGCCATGTTGATGTGGGCATAGGGCATTATATGTGTCAAGGTTGTTAGCTATTCTACTATATATAATGTGCTCCAGTAATTTACAGGTGATACTAGTACGTGATACAGGTCTTTAATTACCAGGGTCTCCTTTATCACCTTTCTTAAAGAGTGGCTTTACGTTGGCTAATTTGAAATCCTTGGGCACTTTACCTTGGTTTAGAGAGGCTTGAAAAAGAACTACAAGGATAATAAATATATATAAATAAATAAGGATAATAAATAGGTGGCATGCAAGATGGTGGTGGTATGGTGAGCAATTATTTATTTTTTGCTTTGTCAGCGATGTAGCATGAATTTCTTAAATCCGGAGTAAAAATTGTGTACTTTTTGTGTGTTTATGCCACAAATGATGCGACATATTAGCACATTAATGATGATTTAGAAGGCAAACTATGTGTAAGACTAGCAAATTACCCGCACTTTGCTGTGGTAAAATAGGATTTCAGTTAGCGTTGAGAACCCGCATAACACCAATTTAAAACACCTATTGATTTTAATATGAATCATGATGGATACACTAAAGATATTAACTTAAACCGTCTTGTCTGTCTGTCATGGCCCCTCGGAAAAATAAACACAAAAAGTAAAAAATTACATACTTTCCGTGATCCGAGCTTATAATTTAAATATTTTTTTCGCCTTTTACCTTTTGCGGGAGGGTACTCAACAGTTTCCCAAAATGTTCAGGCTCCTACATACACCAGAACTTGGAGATTTAAAGATGCGTCTTTTTGTATAGCTCATATTGGGGAAAAACCTATATTTAGGCAATCGTCCCCTAGAGAGAGATGATTTAATATGTTGTGCCTCTTACCATCGCGGGAGGGTACTCAACAACTTCCCAAACGTTCAAGCTTCTACCTACACGGAAACTTGGAGAATTAGTGTTGATTCATTTTTATATAGCCCATGAGTGGAATTTATATAATTATTTTCCCCGTTACCATCGCGGGGTGTTACTAAACAAATACAGAAAGCTTTATATTTCTACCTACACAGGAAATGGGAGAATCGGTAGTTTTCAGTTTTTATATAGCTCATTTAATTGAAAAACTACATTGGGGCCCCCGGCCCGCAGTAAGCGATAATTTAAATATTTTTTCACCTGTTGGCATCGCGGAAATGTACTCGACAACTTCCTAAGGTTTAAACTTCTACATACTCGGCAAAAAGGACAATTAGTGATTTTCAATTGTTACATACAAGGAAAAATAGTTTTTGGGCAAGAGGACCAACATAATTGGGAATTATAAATTTCCTTTTCACCACTTTTCGTCGTAAGAGTGTACTCAACAACTTCCCAAAGTTTCATGCCCCTACATACACGGGAAGTTGGAGAATTAGTGATGAGTGAGTGAGTAAGTGCATAAAAAACTATATTTGGGCCCCCGGCCCCCAGTAAGGGATATTTTAAATATTTTTTCACCTGCTACCATCGTGAAAGTGTATTTAACGACCCCCCCCCCAAGTTTCATGCATTTACCTATTCGGGAAATAGGAGAGTTAGTGATTTTCAATTTTTATCTATCACATTTAAGGAAAAAACACGTTTTGGGGGCCGCGGCCCCCGTGAGTGGGAATTTTAAAATTATTTTACGCCACTTTTGCCTTGGGAGGGTAGCCAACAACTTCCAACTGTTTTATTTTTTTACCTACACGATGAATTGGAGAATTTGTGATGAGTCCGTTTTTAAATAATAAAAAAACTATATTTGGGTCCCCGGCCCCCAAATTTGAGAATTTAACAGCTTTCGCCAATTACCATCGGAGATTGTACTCAACAACTTCCCAAACTTTCATTCTTCTACTTACACGGGAAATTAGAGAATTAGTGATTTCAATTTTTATATAGCTTATATAAGAAAAAAAAACGTTTTTGGGGCCCCGGCCACTATGAGTGTGAATTTCAAAATTCTATAATTTTCGTCGTGAGAGGGTACCCAACAACTTCCCAAAGTTTCATGCTCCTATCTACACGGAAAATTGGAGAATTAATGATAAATCGGTTTGTAATATAAGAAAAAACTATATTTGGGCTCCCGGCCCCCCATGAGAGGGAGTTTTAACATTTTCTTTTGCCAATTTTCGTCGCAAGCGTGTACTAAATTTTTTTTCCAAAGTTTCATGTTTCTACCTATACGGGAAATAGGACAATTAGTGATTTTCAATTTTTATATAGCTCATATAAGGAAAAAAGCGTTTCTGGGGTCCCGGCCCCCATGAGTGAGAAACTTAACATTCTCTTTAGCCATTTATCGTTGGAAGCAAGTATTCAAAAAATGTTTCATGCTTCTACCTACACGGGAAATAGGAGAATTAGTTATTTTCAATTTTTATAAAGCTCATATAAGGGGGGGGAATGTTTTTGGGCCCCGGGCCCCATTTGTGAGAGCGTACCCAACAACTTCCCTAAGTTTCATGCTCTACCTACACGGGAAGTTGGAGAATTAGTGATGAATCAGTGAGTCAGTGAGGGCTTTCCTTTTATTAGTATAGAAACTCTTCTAGCATCGCTGCAATAACAGCAATTTCAAATTTTAATCTACAATTTCTTATTATTTACTGGTATCGTTAAAGTTCTTGTAAGTTATTGAATAATAATTGGTTTGACGTTTGATTTTAATCGATTATGTGAAATAGGTGACAGACAAACTTGAATCAATGATATGCTCCAGTCCCACACTGTCCAATACTTATTTAGACTATTTTTTTTTTCCTGTTTCGTAGCAAAAGTATTAGAAGAATTTACAGCCTATAGAGTGACTATGGTTTTGGCAGTAGGAATTTTCACTTGTTTTAGACTACTCCTTGTTTTTTTTTATTTTTTTATTATTTCCTTTCCTTTTATTTAATTTAGATTTTTAAAAACTCCAGTTAACCTTAAGAAACGACCGGTAACACGATTTTTTTCCTGATATGAGCTATACAAAATTTGTTTAAGCGTTAGTTACATGGAAAATGAATGGACCTTGACCAAATTTAGTACATACAATATTAAAATACCATATGGCGTTGAACTCCTAATGTCCATTCCTGTGGGACCGGGGGCCCAAAATCTTTATTTTCGTAAGCGTTTAATACTTTATTTTCATTTTGACTTTACACGACCTTGAAATATATTGAAAAATATATCTATTTTGATTTAGATTGAATTAAACAGGTATTTTTAAGTTAATTTCTTGCCTGGGACCCTTAATGTCGTTTTTGCCTATATGAAATAAATACAAATTGTATAAGCATTAACGAGTGGGAAAATGGATGAATCTGAACCGAAATTGGTTATAACTTGATAGCCCATATTAAAATTCTATCGGGTAATGGATCTCTAATTTTCATCCTTTCGAGGCAGGGGGCCCTGATTCTTTTTTCTTTAACCTTTAAGATTTTATTCCACATTCTGTGCCATGGTCTCGACAAATATCGATAATATATTCCATATGATTCAAATTGAAATGAACAAATGTTTCAAAATTTACTTCTTGCATCCAACTGGGTCAGAGTGCCCTTAATGTCATGTTTAGCTTATTTATCTCACTCTCTATATATAAATCATCGCATGTGTATGTCTGCATGTCCTTTTTTAAACAATCCTTCCGATCGTCATGAAACTTTTAGAGACTGTTAAGTACACTTCAGGGAAGGTAACTGGTAAATTTTTTTATGTTACCACCCATGGGGCAATGGGGGACGATGACGCCAATTTTGCAAATTGATTGATCTTAATCAAACTTTGTATATAAAAACTTAACAGCCAAAATAAAATAATATATGGCACTGAAGTCTAAATTAGCTTTTTATCGGGGTTGGGGGCCCAAAACGCCCTTTTTCTAAAACGTTTAAAATTTTATTCCCCATTCAATTATTAACGATCTTGACAAATAATGCCAGATATTGCCATTATTATGTAGATTGAAATGAACAGGTGATTTTAACTTGACATCTTGCATTGAATGGGCACGAGGTGCCCATAATGTCATTTTTTGCTCTAAAAAGCTATATAAAAATAAATGTATGCGTTAGCTACTGACTAAATGAATGGGTCTTGAACAAAATGTGTATACAAAAAATACGTAGCATGTGAGGAATATATCCATAATGAAATTGAATTAAAATGAACAGGTTTTTTGAATTGACATCTTGCACTGAATTGGCTCAGGTGTCCCTAAATGTCGTTTCTTCTTATATTAGCTGTATCAAAATTAGTGTAAGCGTAAGTTACTGCGAAAATTAATGGATCTCGCCCATCTTAGTATTTATAAACTCCAGAGTCTATATTTAATTACTATAGGGCACTGAACTTCCTAATGTTCATTTCATCGGGACAGGGGACCTCAAATGTCTTTTTTTTTCTTCACTGCACTTAAATAATTTAACTCCCTTAATCAATTTTACACGATATTGATAATTATAGCTTGAGTGCAATGGCAATAAAAAATGAAATTATCACTCATTAATATTTTTTTTCTTTTGTGAAGCTTTTAAATTATTATTGTATTTATTCGTTTGCTATGTAACTTGGGCTTTTTTGTACACTTTCGCGTAGGTTTCTGGCATAATTATTTTTAAAATATATCACTAACTGTTTTTTATTATTATTATTTATTATTTTTTTTTACAGATATCACTGCAACGAACGACCGGTCTGCTAGTAATAAATAAAAAAAAAACACAAACAATTCTAGATCCAGGAAATTAGATTTTAAAATAAACTAAGTGTATACCTTAAAATATTTTTTAAATATTTTATTTTAAAATTGAACACATGTGCACCATTCAGAGGTTGGAAAGCAGTTATCCACCTCTTTAATTTGCTACTGCTACTGCACTGGCCATATTTGGAGTGATTGGTGTTTGAATAAAAGACCAGCATTCGCAAATCCAGAGACCGTAAAAATTCTCAGTGTTGTAAGGTTCGCACAGTGTCCTTCTCAGGAAGCAAACACCACGTCGAAAACCAAGCCCCTGGCACCACTGGATGCATGTTATGGGGTGTCTAGGATTCCCATCCTGATTCCACCTAACATGGAGAGATCAAAATGTAAACGTGCATGGCATTAATAAGAACAGAATTCTTAAACGAGAAACGCTTTAAAAGTCAGTGTTGTATTTAATTAATTATTGACAAAAGTAACCAGTTGAATTTGTGAGTGGAAAGTCACCAGGTGTTAGAAAAATGAGTTTACTTATACGGGGGAGGGGGGTGAACCTTTTCGTTATCTTAGATCTATTTTTCCTAATTTTGTGTCATTAACTTATGTGGTTGCATTTTATTAACATTTGTAAAATCTTACAAATGTTGTTTTTTTTTAAAAATAAGTAACATCATTTCCAAGTTCTAATAAGGCTTAAGGTATTGCGTAAATAATTTCACTTATTCATCTTTAAACAAAACAGTAAATGAGGAAAATCAGGTTTAAATAAAGTGACGATTTACGTTAATTTTTAAAAGCTCCTGATTACACGATGTCTATACATCAAATGTTAATTAAATTATGACATTTAATATAGAAAATATAAGATCATCTTCAGGGCTGGGCATAGACCCAGACCACGGAAACCCATGCGGCTACTGTGGGCCCCACATTTTCATAGGCCCCGCATATCTTAATTTTCACTTATTATCCTTAGCGCTTATACCCAGAGTAGCCCCAGGCAATCCATTTCGCATAATAAGCTCATAAGGCCCGGCAATTGTCAAGACCGGCCATGCTCATATGGCCCGGAAATTGTCAAGACCGGCCATGCTCATAAGGCCCGGCAATTGTCAAGACCGGCCTTGCTCATAAGGCCCGGCAATTGTCAAGACCGGCATTGCTCATATGGCCCGGCAATTGTCTAGATTGGCCATGCTCATAAGGCCCGGCAATTGTCAAGACCGGCCATGCTCATAAGGCCCGGCAATTGTCAAGACCGGTCATACTCATAAGGCCCGGCAATTGTCAAGACCGGCCAAGCTCATAGGGCCCGGCAATTGTCAAGACCGGCCATGCTCATAAGGCCCGGCAATTGTCAAGACCGGTCATGCTCATAAGGCCCGGCAATTGTCAAGACCGGCCATGCTCATAAGACCCGGTAATTGTCAAGACCGGCCAAGCTCATAAGGCCCGGCAATTGTCAAGACCGGCCATTCTCATAAGACCCGGCAATCGTCATGACCGGCCATGCTCATAAGGCCCGGCAATTGTCAAGACCGGCCATGCTCATAAGGCCCGGCAATTGTCAAGACTGGCCATGCTCATAAGGCCCGGCAATTGTCAAGACCGGCCATGCTCATAAGGCCCGGCAATTGTCAAGACCGACCAAGCTCATAAGGCCCGGCAATTGTTAAGACCGGCCAAGCTCATAAGGCCCGGCAATATTCAAGACCGGCCATTCTCATAAGGCCCGGCAATTGTCAAGACCGGCCATGCTCAAAAGGCCCGGCAATGGTCAAGACTGGCCATGCTCATCTCTAGATCAGATAAATGAATATCAGGACTTACATTGAGCACTCATCGTGATCTCGACCACAGGTGTCTCGCCAGTAGGGGTCAGTATAACATGAACACAGTCCAAACACAGCAACGGCAAGAACAACCACAGCTTCCTGGAAATGTGTCGTCATGGTAACAGGTAAACTAATGGAAGCGTCTTTCCTTGTTTGTTTGTTTTAGATGTTCGACTCCAGCGTTATTCTAAATCGAATCAGGTTTTCAAACAATGTGAAAGAAACTCACAAACAGTCCCACTGATCAATAAAATTTTTGAACATCTAACGGTGTATTGATGGCAGGGGCGTGACCTTGACTTTGATAAATGCAACACTCCTATGAGGTAGGTGCTGCTACAAGGCAGAGGCCAGACTCAGAGAATGAAGAAACACGTGACAATGATCACAAGAATTACTGCCAGTACTTCAACATTGAGATGAGTATGATCTTCTACAATACCTCCGAGCGCTTGCTCACAGTTTAGAGATTAATGTTACATAGTTTATGTAACCTTGGTCTTTTCTAGTCTGTTTTAAATGTTCTTATTCAATTATATTCATATACTTATTATGCATAGCTAAGACAAATTAAATGTTATTTTAATTCTTTGTTGATATAATATTATTTTACATAAAAAATTGTGTATCCTCTTCTGCGGTATAGAAACAATAAAACAAAGTCAAAGATTAAGAGGACAATTAGTAAACGTTATTCCATCTGCCCCTGATATTAAGAGTTTCGTCCCTTGGGCTTCTATCCAAAGCTAATTTAATTGCATTTAATTAAAATGTGGACAAAGTCTCTGAAATGTGTAATGGCTTTTGTTCATTGTTTCTCCTAAAGTTATTTAATTAAATGTCAAAAATATAATGATGTCGGTCAGATGGTAGAAGCTTAATTTCAAGCAGTTTATTTTCAGATCATTAAAAAAAAAATTAACTACCATAATAGGAAATCTATATTAAAATTTTAATACTACACTTTTGGTCCAATAACAGACCTACATTAATATTTGCAGTTGTTAGCTCGTCATAGTCGACGATGACCACTCTCATCATACTTGTCCAGTGCTAGACAGCTACGTGTGTTCTCATGTGACTTATTAGCCTTTTTCTAGCACGAAATCTGCGCCCGCATGTTGGACAAGAGATGAATGGGGTCCTTTCAGGAGGGTTTTGTAAACGGTCCTTCCTGGCTTGACGTTTTGTCTTGGCATCCTGTTGTCTAATAGCCAAACAGAAAGCTGAGCCATTCTGTATCATAGAGCGCCAGGGGGCTCGCTCAATAGCTGCTTCCTCCCAGGAGTCATGTCTAAAGTCAAAAGCCTTTAGGGCAATTTTAAGTGTATGCTTGTATCGTTTACGTGGCCCTCCGCGTGCTCTATGCCCTTTGGTAAGCTCACCATAGAAGAGCCTCTTGCGGAGGCGATGGTCGGGCATGCGCCTGTCATGCCCCGCCTAGCGTAGTTGGCATGAGGCTAGTGTGGATGTTGGGTAGTTCTGAGCTGGCTAATATTCGGTGTCTGGAACTTTTTTATGCCATTTTATATTGAGCATTTTTCTTAGGCTTGTGGTGTGGAAGTGGTTCAGCAACCTCGTATGGCGTTGGTAAACTGTCCAAGTTTCACATGCCCATAGTAAAGAGGGGAGCACTACAGCCCTGTATATTTTTAGCTTTGTTTATGAGTTGATTCCCCTAAGTGTCCAAACACTGTCATGCAATCTGCAAAATGCTGCACTGGCCTTAGGGATTTTCACGTTCACCTTGTCATCGAGTTGGCATTCTGACGCAGTGAGCTGCCAAGGAAAGTAAAGCGGCTCACTGTGTTGATTTTGTTGCCATTGATGTTTATATTAGGCTCAGTATAAGATTTGTCTGGGGCCGCCTGGTATTGGAAGTCTGTTTACTTTTGTGCTGATGGTGAGTAGGGCTGTCAATTTTGGTGAAAAAATTGGTCCAAATTTCCAACGAGTACTCGGGTTACCCGTTCGAAACATCGCATAATTTCCCCCGTCATGACCGCTATACAACGCTACCCAATTATCATCCATGAACCTACTTTCACACAGTAACCACTCGTCCATAAATGACGTCACGCAATCTTGGCCGATTTACCCCCCCCCCGTCACAAAAACTTATACCCCTTCCAATATGACGCCAAAAAGGTTAGCAGCCCCTCCCACTCCACACACACAAAAGACGTACTTACTTTTTGAAAATTAGTATCTGTCAAATGACTTTCTTGTCACTTAACTTAAGGTTGGATTTAATGTGAAGCTGAATTCTAAAATAGATACAAGCGTAAATCAATGTAAAACGTCGTTAAATAAATTGTACGCAATCAAATACTTAAGTGGAGCTTTTATTTTAAGTTACAAATTTAATATGACGTCATATTCTAAAACACGCACACGCACACACCATCGTCACAAATGTGTGACCCCCTCCTCCCCTTGGTGCAAAACGTCATTTAAGAATGGCCACTAATCTATCTTACACTGTTAGTAACTAATTAACTAATTTATTGACTTTAGAAACTGACAACATTGTAGTTTGTTGGGACCGTATTTTATTTCCAGTAGACAGATATTTCTTCTTAGATGTACTTCATATCTCATATTTCAAACAAACATTTTCATTTGATAAATTGTTTCGTGAGCCATATTGTAAAAACACACCAAAAAGCCGAATGGTATCCAAATGTTTGACTCAATTAATATAGACATTTTTGCTACATTTTCACGGGTACCCGAGCGGATTTTCACTACCTGGGTAATCACATGGCTACGGGTACCCGGGTCCCGGGTACCCGTTGACAGGCCTAATGGTGAGTCCAAAGTTAGAGCACGCACTGCAAAATTTACTAACGTTTAGTTGTAGTTGTGCATCGGAGCCCGCGTTTAGGGCACAGTCATCAGCGAATAGAAGGTCCTGGTAGTGCCAGACTTGTCGTTTGTTTTTGCTTTAAGCCCCCTGAGGTTGAACAAATGACCATCAGTGCGTTACCTAATGTCCATTCCTTCATTTCTATCCCTGAGGGCCCCTGAAAGCATGGCTGAGAACATGAGGCAAAACAATGTTGGGGACAGAACTCAGCCTTGCTTAACACCATTTGTGACAGGGAATTGTTTAGAGGCAGCTTCGTTGTTCTGGACTGAAGCCTACATGCCATCATGGAATTGTTTTACAATTGCCATATACTTATTTGGGCAGCCTTACTCATAATCATCCATAGACCCTCCTGCGTCGAAAGCTTTTGTGAGGAAATGGAAAATAAATAGGTCCATATTCTGCTCTTGACACCTTTCCTGCAACTGTCTTGCTGCAAAGATCACGTCTATGGTCCTTGTTCTTTCCGTAAACCACATTGGCTTTCTGGTAATAGACACATTCTAAAGAATAAAACTTTGTACATTTCGTGCCTCTTTTAGGATTAGCGGCGCCATTGTTGCTTGAGAATAGAGAGTTTTTATTTTCCCCATTTGCATATTATGGTTTATCTAACGAAGTTGCAGAGACAGCAATAGCCTGAATGAATGAATATTAAAAGAAATGATTATAAAATTAATTCTTCTATTCATTTTGTAAATACGCTTGTATAAAAGATTTTTTTTATTTTTATTATTAATAAAAAAGAGGGGTTGTAAATACTCTGCATGGATACCTGTTACATCGACATTTACTGGTAGATCTACATGGTATTATTTTTTAATGCTATTCCACTGCAGAAATTCGAACACTGATCGGCATCGTTACTTTAAGGTATTTGTAGCTCAGAGATTAGCTGCTACACAAAAGGATGGAAGCAGGGCCGGATCAACACTCCGTCTTTCAGTGAAAATGAACGCAGTTTTTTTTTTAAAGTTATTTTTGTAAAGGAGTAATCAAGAAATTAATCGTAAATTCCCGCAGCCCTTTTATAAAGTAATAAAATTGTGATCCATTTTGAATCTTTCTGAAAATTTAAATTAATAACATTACTTAAAATAGATTCTGAATGCTTTCTCAACTAATTTAATGCAGATCTTATGTGTTATCTGTCACGGAATACACAGTTGTTTACCTAGAAAAGAAGAACAAGGGCAGATGAGGCCAGCGAGGACCTCTCATCCAGCCCCCGGAGACCTTTTAATCTTTAAAAAAAAAAAAAAACTTAGTAGCCTAGTTGGGGGCTAGAAGTTGGTCCCCTAACTGCTGTTTGACTACTGCAAAATTCCATGAAAAGTTAATCATAAAGTGGTTTGTTACAACAGATATGAGAATAAGTGAGCCGAAGAAAAAATGCTGAAATTATGTCCTTTAAATATTCGTTAAATATTTGCATTATGGCTTAATGTTTGGAAATAGATATGAAAGATTAAATGTCATTTACTGAATTTTTAAATAATTATGAAGTTAAAGCTAATGCCCCGAATTTATGGCATATTTGAAACAAGCTGTAGCAAATGTATTCTCAGTACATTGTGTCATTCATCGACATTATTTATTAGCTATACAATTTCAATGAAAGTTTACATGGATCACTTCATTACGTTAATAGAGGAGGTAATCAAAATGAAAGCCTTTAATTAGAGATTTTTTGCTCAACATTATTCGGAAAATAATGAAGACTATCATATTTTACTTATTAACATAGAGGTATGTTGGTCATCAGAAGGTGCCTATTTAAATCGATTATTTACTCTATTTGATTCAGTGTTGAAATTCCTTAAAATTAAAGACAAACATTGTTTACACAATAAACTAATGTTTAAAAATGACATCGACTTTATGACTGATTTATTGGCAAATTTGAAAAAAGTCAGTTAAACGAAAAAGAGACCAATTAAATTTAATCAAAACTAAAATCACAAATCAGCGTTTGTAGCAGCGTTTGTTGCAAATCTTCATTCTGTTTCCGAATCTTTCGAAATTGCAAAGCAGAGATCTTCTTCTTTTCTTAGATATACAGACGCTCCTTCTGTGCAGAAGATAATTGCGTCCACAGACCATGAGAGATGATCTGTTGGCAAGTGATGTAGCGGTCACAGGCCACGGCTATAGGGGTTCCACGCATTACCCCAGCCGCCTAACTATTGTCTAGTTAGGTACCCATTCGGAGCTGGGTGACTCGGGAGCTCCTCAGGCCCCGAGAACAAATCCTCACCTTCGTGTGGATTCGAACTCGTGACCATCGGTCTGACAGTCGAGAGCGCTACCTCTCGACCACCACGTCCCACAAGATGAACACTTGCTTGACAGTGTGAAGTTCCTGGGTTGTTCTTGGGTTAAGTGTCTCTAACTCATTCACTCTATTTCTATAATCTTCACACACTTCGATAATTATTCTTAAAGACTGAACACCAAGTCAGAATGCACAACTAGTTATGTTTAATTCCTTAACATCTTTACTATCTTATCTACTAACTCTCACTCCTAACTCTCTCTCCGTCTGTCTGTCCGTTGTTGAGGACTGGGTCTATAGGGGTATAGACACCAGCACCTATATGACTAGTTGTCTAGGGTTAGATTGTACTAATAGTTAGCAACTCTTTCCTTGGTGCATCCTGTCCTACTGAATAGGAGTAATAGTAAATAAGTAATGCGCTACTGGGTCTATAACTTACACTAGCAAAGATTAACTATGAGACTATACAAATAATAACTCAAAAACGCCTCTGTGAATATAACAGAGAATAATGACATTTAATACTAAAGAATTAACAACAAATAAAAAAACAGATACTCAATATGTACTTTGACAAACTAATTAACTAAGATAAATCTATGAACATTCAACAAAGATTACTATGGACACTCTATGAACATGACCTGACTTCCCTGGTCAGTGGGGTGGGTCGAGTAGATGATTGACGTGTCGCCTATCGTCGCTGCTTCAACCGCTCCGCAGTCAAGCGTATCGTCTCCCAATTGGATCGGGCGATCTCTTCCCCTGACGTCCGTCCGTGGTCACGCAATTGCCACTTGCACTGAGCGACAGCTAGGGCTGGTCAGCGCGATGATCCTCGTTCAATGGTTCTCACATGTGAGGCAAGGCCACCTAGTCCCTTCCTCTCAACACCAGAACGTCTTCTGCCTGGTCCGCTCCTCTACTCTGTTACTTAGTAGTTCTAACCTACTAGTACTAACTTTACTAGCTGAAAACAATAATATCGACAAGCCTTAACTGACTATAAATACATCAATACATATATAAGACTGATAAGCATTTAACCCTAACCTATACACAATACATTTGAACTATTCTAACTATAACTACTCAAACCTGAAAACAGACTTCTCAGCTAGGCTCACAACTCCTCACAGTCCTATCACCTTAAGTCTAAGAGTGATCTGTGTTCTACTGAGAGCGAGAGAACGCCTTAAGCTTTGAGTAGAGTATATAAGGACCTCTGGCCATGCCATGACGGCGTCTGTCCTGCCTTTCTAGCAATTCTATTGGTAGAATCTTAATTGTTCTGGGTGGTACATGTGCCAACTTTCTTCTGGTTGGTCAGACCCTAAATCCCAGTAACTTTTTGGTGACCCCTTCAACATCGACTATCAGACTTTGTCTGAGCAAAAACAATGTAGCATCCCTACAAAAATGTCTAGCCTAAGTATCACATTTCGTCCTGATAAACTGTAGGCGACCTTTCACCAGCGTCTCCAACTTTACTCTTTGTCCCTCCACAGTTAACTTAGTGATAAAACAGAATTAAAAATACGTTGGTTGGGTCTAACACCTATCCCCAACGGTTCTAAAATGTGTAAGCTTCTCAACCTATTATTGAGGGACTCAACATCCGTGTGTCCCTAACTCCCCGTGTGTTCGTCTGTGCATCACCTTTATACCCGTCAGTCTCCGCCCCTATGCGGTCAAGCTTGTTTGACTTAACCAATCTCTGGCGAGACTACCACACCCAGGCCAGCTGGCCCATGTGTTACGGCTTGAGTTAACACCCCGCCCAGTCCTGTGGTCAGTCGCCGTCCATATCAAAGGATCCAAGGTTGGCCTCGTTTCTCGGCCGCACCCGTCCAGCTTCAAAGGACCCGTCCCTCTGAGCGCGACAATTCGCCCTCAGGGCCTCCACAATAGTGTCAACATTTAATGGTTCTTCATGTCTAAACCAAAGATTTGAAGACATTCTTTTCTTGAATATTCCCGACTGGTTGTTGAACACTTTGCGCGTGGACTAACGCGAATCCAAAATACAATTGAATACTTATAATAATGCAGGATTGCAGGAGCAGCTTATTACTAAAATATCTACAAATTATGAACTTAAACCAATGTTTGTACAAGGATCCCACAAATCCTGGTAACAAACACAGATCCCAATTCTATATTCTGCGCTATGGAAATGCAGTACAGAAATGGACTGCGAAAGTCCCGTCTTCCTATTTGGTAGGGCAAGGATTCAAAGCCGCGTGAACATATGAGACACACACAGAGACACACACACAAACACACACACACACACACACATACACAAACACACACAAACAACACCCGACTAGAAATTATTGCTCGTGGGAATATGTTGTTACTATTCACAAACATTTAGTCTGACTCATAAATTCGAAATAGTTCATGGTGTCACCCAGTGAGGTAGCTCATGGTGTCACCCAGTGCGGTAGTTCATGGTGTCACCCAGTGCGGTAGTTCATGGTGTCACCCAGTGCGGTAGTTCATGGTGTCACCCAGTGCGGTAGCTCATGGTGTCACCCCCTCACGACTTACCCCATAGACCCTTTCCAACACTGCCTGTACCCAAGAACGGTACATCCAGAATTATACGTTTTTGTGCCACCCCTTGTGATGGTGTCGCCCGGTGTGGTTCGCCCCCCCTGGTAACACCTCTGATCATGGGTGAAGAAACGTCCAAAACTGCATTTATGGACGGCCCCATAGGGGCGCAATATTTCACTTTTGCGTGGAGGGTTGGAAGTAGGGCTGCGGAAATTACCGATTAATTTCTCGATTAATCGGTAAATTATTTTATCGATTAAAATTATTTTAATCGATAAAATAGGGATTAAAAATAGAAAAATGTTTTTTTTATAAATAAATAATTAATAATAGTTTTTATTTTATCATTATTGTTTTACGTACAAACTTCTCCGTTAAGGGAATTCAGAAAGAGTATACTTTAAAATAACCTGTTTTATAAGGACAATAATATAAAAAAAACAACATTGTTTTTAACTATTTCACAATAACAAAATTTAAATTCATTGACATATTGAGCTACTTATTTTTAAATATATCCCCTTACAATAGTACGTGTTTTAAATTTAGGTTATGGGCATTTTAAAAAATGCAATAAAAGGGCACAAAATATCAAGGAAAACGAAATAGGGAAAAAAGGGATTATGGGGTCTTAGAAAAAAATAATAGCTTTCGAACCACTTGGGATAAAAAGATGATATTTATGTTTTTACTAATCATCAAACAATTTCTATACAGCTGTATGACTTTAATATTTATAAAGTTAATTTGAAATGTTCATTCAAGTGCCTCATTTTAATACGTTATTTAACTTGTTTTCAGTCAAATTCAGTGCTAACTGTTTTAAAAAGTGAAACACCGAAATATCAATTGACTGTGTTTTATTACTTCCCTTGAAATTTTCAGTTTAATGACGCCATTCATCTTTATTTTTAGCTTAACAAAATTATCGATTAATTAATCGGTAATTTGTCAAAAGTTAACGATTAAATTTAATTTAATCGATAACAGCCCTAGTTGGAAGTAATGTAAATTTAAGGGTTGGGAGATAATGTAAATTTAAGGGTTGGAAGGTAATGTAAATTTAAGTGTTGGAAGGTAATGTAAATTTAAGGGTTGGAAGGTAATGTAAATTTAAGTGTTGGAAGGTAATGTAAATTTAAGGGTTGGAAGGTAATGTAAATTTAAGGGTTGGAAGATAATTTTAATTTCACTTCGCAATGATACCTGAGTAGGATTATAATCATCCTTTCAGCTCATAATCAGGGGAAACCACCTCACGTTTGAAACACCGAAAGAATCCGAGGGGAAATAAACCTATGGTATTCTCCCTTTATCCATATTCCAACAAATTCATCAACAGTAAGATGTAGGGGTCAAAGTACACGTGTTGTAAACAGGAAGACTCGAGTGCCCAGATAACCACTATAAAAACATTGATACCATTATAATGACGCAGTGACGCTTAGTTTGTTGTAGAGTTATCTCTTGGTGGCAAGATGTAAGTGTTTGGTCACGAGTGATGATTTGTTTGACTTCATTCAAGGGATCTTCATCGAGGTGGGGTCGGGTCACTCCTTAGTGTAGAAGCTGCAGACAGTGGATTAGCTGGATGTTGGTGAGTCGTGTAATAGTTTTCTCCTCAGGTGTATTTAGTAAACGATGTCATCTGTAAGTAACTGTAAGACTTACTTTACTGCTGCTAATGTTATTTGTAAGTAACTGTAAAACTTACGTTACTGCTGCTAATGTTATTTGTAAGTAACTGTAAGACTTACTTTACTGCTGCTAATGTTATTTGTAGGTAACTGTAAAACTTACGTTACTGCTGCTAATGTTATTTGTAAGTAACTGTAAGACTTACTTTACTGCTGCTAATGTTATTTGTAAGTAACGGTAAGACTTACTTTACTGCTGCTAATGTTATTTGTAAGTAACTGTAAGACTTACTTTACTGCTGCAAATGTTATTTGTAAGTAACTGTAAGACTTACTTTACTGCTTCTAATGTTATTTGTAAGTAACTGTAAGACTTCCTTTACTGCTGCTAATGTTATTTGTAAGTAACTGTAAGACTTACTTTACTGCTGCTAATGTTATTTGTAAGTAACTGTAACACTTACGTTACTGCTGCTAATGTTATTTGTAAGTAACTGTAACACTTACTTTACTGTTGCTAATGTTATTTGTAAGTAACTGTAAAACTTTCTTTATTGCTGCTAATGTTATTTGTAAATAGTTATTATTTAATGATATTTATCAGAAGATCTTTGCAGGAAATTGGGGAGAGGGGTAGAATATCGATCCGGGTAAATATGACAATGCACTAAAAAGTTAAAAGACCAGAAGATAAAACATTAGAATGTGAATATATCCGTATGCTTGAACTGGAAATGTCAAATTATAACAAAGACCTGTGTAGGGGTATGGTAGGAGCAAAGCTAGAACAACACAACAATGATAATTGTTCTTGACTTTCTGAAATATTATGGGTTACAGTGGCCAAAATAGTTAGTGAACAACTGGAGTTATTATGAAACACTTTTATATTGTTGAAAACGCGTTTCTGAGCAAATTTACTTACTGTCGATTGCATAGCGTGTGTCTATCTCTGATACATAAGATATTGGACAGCGGCGTCCTTGATGTTAGATGACCCCCATCATTTATCCGTCAGTTAAACCAGACATTATTCCTTAGAGAAGCGACCCCCCTTACCACACACACACACACACACACACACCCACTCACAAACACACTGTTCTATATAGATTTAGTGCCTGGGTGTCTGTCCTCTACCCACTTACCAGAGCGTAACTAACAAGTTTAATAAATGTACAATCACATAAGCTCAGGCCGTAAACTTTCAGAGATGATAATCCCGAGACAAACTCAATCGGTTTTGCCGTAGCTGATGCCTTCGAGGTTATATGTTGTAGTAGAGAAACAATGTTTAGAGACGAGTCTCTTGTAAAACTGTCTTGTTCGAGATTATATTTTGTACTAAAAGAAATCTCAGATAGTAATCTCGTGTATACTACAAATAAAACATATAGACATAAACTGGCTGAGTTGTACTGGATGAGGAGTTTAGTTCCATATAAACGGTGAGTGTATTTTCATAACATTTTCCATCGTTTGTAAGACAGTAGAGTCTGGCCTTCAAACGTCAGAGATAATATAGTCGACAAATTTTTCTTCTTCTGCGTTCTCAAAATCTTTTTGAAAGAGGATATAGATCACAAGCCCCATATCTGTGATGAAATGCGCTGTCAAATGTGGCTGTCAATTGGCTCAGTCCACCATACAGCTTATCGTGGAGGGTAGTTTCCTGGGGCCAAATGACCGCCCGGGTATGGTGGTACAGAGGGCAGTTTTGCAGGACATGTTCTGCGTTCTCTGCAGCTGTTTCGCAGGGTCACATTTCGGTTTCTCCAAATCGAAGTTTGCGGAACAAGTGCTGCCTAAGTTTGTTGTTACCCGTCCTTAGCCTGAATATGTTGTTTTGGGATTTGCGGGGGAGTTTAAAGAATGCATCGCCTTCTGGATGGTTGACTTTCAGCACGGACCATCTTTCTGCTTCACTGCTTTTTTTTTTATTTCTTCGGGGTGTAGGGGTTGGTCTGTCGACAAATAAGAAATAAAGATGTTAATTGATACGTTAAAAACCAAATAGTTCAATGACTTGTCGTAAAATTCAATCCCATCTTTTAAAAATCGGCTCACTTGTTCTTCAAAAATCAGATCTTGGGGTCTGATTAAAAATTCGAATCAGTAACTTCTTAAGTAACTCTTATTTGTTAAAATCAAAAAATGTTGGCCTGATAAATTAATGTAGGTAAAAGCTGTTAATTAAGGTCCTATCAAATAATAGTTTACCCGTGTCCTCGGGTAACTTGTTGAAAATATTTTAGCCCAAAATAAATGCTTCATTAAAAACAAACGACCTTAACAACCTCTGTCAAAAACTTCAACATAATGCACGTTAAGATTATTTTACTATTTCCCTAGTCACGAGTGGACCACTGTTGCTAGTTTGTCACCTTTTGCAATAACGATTGGGCCCCAGTTTCCAAATCACTAATTAGGATTGGGCCCTGTTGCTAGCTCAACAATCACAATAGGTCCCCTGTTGCTACGTTATTAATTATGATTCGGGCCTCTGTTGTTACGTCATTAATTATGATTGGGACCCTGTTGCTACGTCACTAATTACGAATGTGTCACTGTTACTAGTTCACCTATCACGATTGGACCCCTGTTGCAAGTTCATCATTAACGATTGGACTTCTGTTGCTAGTTCACCAATCAAAATTAGACCCCTGTTGCTAGTTCACCAATCAAAATTAGACCCCTGTTGCTAGTTCACCAATCAAAATTAGACCCCTGTTGCTAGTTCACCAATCATGATTGGACCCCTATTGCTAGTTCACCAATCATGATTGGACCAATGGTGTGAGCCATCTTTAACCCCTAAGAGCCGGCCAAAGAGCGGGAAAGGGTTAAATGATAGTCGTATATTTAAGAAGACTATGTTACCATGGCCAATGTATGTACGGACACGCCCAGCACTTTGGAAGCTTCTATCTAACCCTTTCAACGCAGAGCGGGATTGTCAATAATAAATAATTCACTCTAATTTGGTTGAATTAACAGCCCTACATAATCTGATTCTCAGACTCGCATTACATGACAAACAAAAACATTTTCATTGGAGAAAATCTCACTTACACGTAGACTACACTTACATTTAACCCCAAATACAATCCTAACATAAATACAATCCTAGCACTAAAATATGTCACGATTGGGATTGTTTTTGTACCCAATGTGCACGTTGTTGCACACTCTATGAACTATAACTATAGTGTGAATGTACCCCCGTTTTTTAAACTGCTGTCGACTCCACTCATTTTATATTTTTAAAAAAATTTATTTTACTTCTATTTTGGTTCAATTCAATTCTAATGCTGATTTTAGTTTTTATTTGATTTGATTTCAGTTCTTATTTGATTTGATTTCCGTTCTTATTTGATTTATTATTATTTTAATTCTTATTTGATTTGATTTCAGTCCTTATTTGATTTGATTTCCGTTCTTATTTGATTTATTATTATTTTAATTCTTATTTGATTTGATTTCAGTTCTTATTTGATTTGATTTCAGTTCTTATTTGATTTGATTTCCGTTCTTATTTGATTTATTATTATTTTAATTCTTATTTGATTTGATTTCAGTTCTTATTTGATTGATTTTAATTCTTATTTGGATTAGTTTCGGTTATATTTTGAATTCGTATAAACATTAATAATCCGGCATCCTTCCGTCTCGCGAGACGATGGTGCATCACCGTTGGGTTGGGTTGCATTTCCTCGAGTGACTGTGCAGTCCTATCCTTGAGTGACAGTCTTTGCCACAGTTTTTACACACGAGTTCTGTGCTTCCAAATGTTTTGGCCTTTCTCCTAGCTCTTCTGTCTGCAGCCTCCTCCATTCTTCGCTCCTCGGCTACTATGACGCCCTCTTTGACAACTGTGCGCCACGTAGATCGGTCTTCTGCCTTACACTCCCAGTCACTTGTATGTATTTTGGCTGCTTTCATGTCCCTTTGACAGACATCTTTAAATCGCAAGCGTGGGCGACCTGTTTTCCTCTTTCCTGAAGCAAGTTCACCATATAGGAGATCCTTCGGGATGCGGCCGGGGCTCATTCTTTTGACATGTCCTAGCCACCTCAGGCGTCTTTCACTAAGAATTGAGAACATGCTTTGGGTATTGGCACGCGTTAGTACCTCACTATTAGGCACTTTTTCTTGCCATTTAATACCAAGGATGTGGCGCAAGCATCTCAAATGGAAGCTGTTAAGCTTACGCTCTTGTGATGTATAAGTGGTCCATGTCTCGCTCCCATATAGTAGTGTACTGATGACACAGGCTCGATAGACGCACAGTTTGGTTTTCTCCGTTAGCTTGGTGTTTTGCCAGACCCGCTTATTTAGTTTAGCCATTGTTGCGGCTGCCTTGCCAATTCTGCTGTTTATTTCTTCTTCAATGGACAGTGTATTGGAGACCTTGGATCCCAAGTAGGTGAAGCTGTCCACAACCTCCAAGTTTTCATTATCGATATTTATGGTAGGAGGAGGTCGAGTGTCTTGGGCCATGATGTTTGTCTTTTTCAAGCTGATTTGCAGACCAAATTCTTTGCAGGCATTGGAGAAGCTTGACACGAGTTGTTGCAAACCAGATTCTGTATGTGCTGTTAGTGCCGCATCATCCGCAAATAGTAGCTCTCGAATTAGGACATCCGTTGTTTTGGTCTTGGCTCGGAGGCGGGCAGTGTTGAAAAGTCCTCCATCAGCTCTGGTATGTAACCAGATTCCCTCACTGCTATCCTTGAATGCGTATCGAAGAAGTACAGAGAAGAATATTGCGAAGAGTGTTGGTGCGAGTACACAACCTTGTTTAACTCCGCTGCTGACAGGGAAGGCCTCTGACTTAGCTCCATCGAACTGTACTGTGCCAAGCATATTTTCATGGAACTGTCTGATGATGGCAAGTAGGTGAGGGGGACATCCAATTTTTGCCAGTATTTGGAATAGCCCGTTGCGACTGACTAAGTCGAAGGCTTTTGTAAGGTCCACAAATGCAATGTATAGTGGCATCTGCTGCTCTCTGCATTTTTCCTGGAGCTGTCGTATGGAGAACACCATGTCTATGGTAGACCGACCGGACCGGAAACCACACTGAGATTCTGGATAGACGCGGGATGCTAGGCTTTGTAAACGTTTTAGTATAACGCGGGCAAAGGTCTTTCCTACAATACTAAGGAGTGAAATGCCGCGATAATTATTGCAATCACTCCTATCACCTTTGTTTTTATATAGTGTCACTATATTTGCATCCTTTAGGTCTTGGGGGATGTAGCCCTGTTCCCAGCAGAGGGACAGAATCTCGTGCAATGGTTGGAGTAAAGCTGTCTTGCCACTCTTTAGAACCTCTGGTGGTATTCCATCATTCCCAGGCGCTTTTCCACAAGCTAGACTGTCAATTGCTTTGCTCAGCTCTTCCTGTGTGGGCACGACATCAAGTTCTTCCATGAGTGGCATATCTGGGATGTCATCTAGAGCGGTGCTGGAGACTGTGGTAACTGTTGAATACAATTCCAGATAATGCTCAACCCACCGTTTTAGCTGTGCTGCCTGGTCTTGAATAATTTCTCCATTTTTGGACTTTAGGGGAGCAGCTTTTGACGTCAAGGGGCCCGTTGCCTTTTTGATGTTTTCGTACATGACTTTTGCATTGCCCATGTCTGCAGCTGATTGTATACTGGAACAGAGCTTAAGCCAGTAGGTATTGACACATTTACGTGCAACCTTTTGGGCAAGTGACTTAGCTGTTTTTAAAGCATGCAAATTGTCAGGTGTAGGCTTTTCCTTGTAAGCCATAAGAGCTTTCCTTTTTGCTTCAGTGACGGGTTTCATCTCGTCCCAATGTTCATCAAACCAGTCCGTGTTTTTGTGAGATTTTTTGCCAAAGGCTTGTATTGCGGATGTATAGATTGTGTCTCTCAGTTGCGTCCATTTGGAGTCAATGGTGACGCATGGGGACATCTTTGAGAGACTTTCCTTCACCTTGTCTTTGAACAGCTGCGCTATCGCAGGGTCTTTCATGCAGGAGGTATTGATGCGTGGACTTCCCTTTTTCTTTGTGTGGTACGAGTTTTTCCTCATTATTCGTACTTTGCTGGCGACAAGGGAATGATCCGTGTCACAGTCGGCACTGTGATAGCTGCGAGTGAGTAGGACGCTAGCTAGTTGTGCACGCCTGGTGATAATGAGGTCCAGCTGGTGCCATTGGTGGGATCGAGGGTGTCTCCAAGATACTTGATGTATATCCTTGCACTTGAAGAAAGTGTTGGTCACACACAAGCCTCGTGAGCAGCACAATTCCAGAAGCCTTTGTCCATTTTCATTTAACTTTCCTCTTCCAAATAGTCCAAGGCAGGTGGGCCAGGCTTCGTGGTCGCTCCCCACTCTAGCATTGAAATCTCCTAGGAGATAGATTGCCTCGTCTTTGTGGATGCCGGCTATTGCCTGGTCTAACGCTCCATAGAACTGGTCCTTCTCTTCCGGAGTTGAATAGAGTGTTGGGGCATACACACTAAGAATGTTTGCTGGGCCCGCAGTTGTTCTGAGTCTTAGAGTGAGGATCCTCTCCGTGCCTGATGACGGTGGTTCAATGGATGGTAGAAGAGTGTTTTTAACAGCGAAACCCACACCATGCTGTCTAGGTTCGTCTTTCGGTCTGCCTTGCCAGAAGAAGGTGTAATTGGCCTCTTTGAGTGAACCGTTGTCTGGGAGCCTGGTCTCCTGAAGGCATGCTATGTCAATCTTTAGCCTTTTAAGTTCTCTATCGATTATTCCTGTCTTCCGTGTGTCGTTTATGGACTGCAGATCATCAGTGATGCCGGGACACATAGTCCTCACGTTCCAGCTAGCGATTCGAAGAGCTGGGGTCTTCTTTTTCTTTTTTGTATTTCTTGGTGCAGGGCTTAGTGGCCCACTTGTTGAGTGGTACTCTAATCTCCACGCACCCAGTGGAGAAGGCAGGCCATGACGGGATAGCACCTATTTGACTGGGGGCTGCCCAGTTTGAGGCGGGCGGTAGCTGTCCAGTGAGACATTGGTAGTCTCTCCCACCGTCGGAAGCAGCCCCTGGCGCCTAGCTCTACGTCAATTGAGCTTTGGCTTATAACCGGTAACTGCTGCTTCCCGTGTTTTGTCGACACCTTGCGGCGACGCTGGAGTGTCCTCTCCAGAGGTGATGCAAGCCTGGGCGGGTATTATGGAGAATTAGCTGCTGCCCATACAGCATATCCCCCCTCTCCACGTCAATGGTGTAACCAAGGGAACGACTTGCGTCGATGCAGCTTGGCTGCCATTGGCGTCGCAGGAGCTGCCGGTATGTACATAAGTCTTATGTATAGACCGCCTGTAGGTGCTCCAATTCCTGATTTTCTTTCAGGGTTTACTCCCTTAGCCTTTCCCGCAAGGCAGGTATAGCCGCAAGGCAGCGGAGGATTTGTATTCGGAGTTTCCTTCTCCTAGATGAACTACCAGCCAAGGTTTTAACGAGCATCATCTACCCGTAGGGGTGCCAGAACCGGGGTTTGAACCCGTGACCGATTTTTATTTTTATTTTAGAATTGTTTTTGTACCGCAGCGCACTAACACTTTGACCACCGCGCCCCC
>MUZC01004411.1:269241-279860 GCA_002072015.1 Radix auricularia | reverse complement strand
TTACATGTTGGGGTGGGAGGATGGGGATTAAATGTGTGGGAGGATGAGGATTAAATGTTGGGGTAGGGGATTAAGATTTAATGATGGGGTGGGAGAGTTAAGATTAAATGTTGAGGTTGGAGGATGAGGATTAAATGTTGGGTGGGAGGATGAGGATTAAATGTTGGTGTGGAAGGATTAGGATTAAATGTTGGGATGGGAGGATTAGGATTAAATGTTGGGGTGGGAGGATGAGGATTAAACGTTGGGATATGATGCTGGGAGAGATCAGGATTGAGAGATTGCCACGAGCAGAGAGAAGAGTGTGGAATGAAACAGTGGAGGATGGGAGTGAATTAGAGTGAATGATTGGCTGTTGGTAGATATATTTTAGGACATATATATATAAGATAGGTAGTTCAATTTAATGTCAATGAAATAAAATTTAGTTATAGTTAAACAAGTAAAAACAATGTTTTTTTGTTTATATAATTTTCCTTATAAACGCAGCTTATTTTAAAGTTTACACTTTAAAAATCTTATTTCTTTTAAATGGAGAAGTTTGTGCGAAAAAAGAAACTATTATTTATTATTAATTTTTAATTATTTATTAATAAATCGTAAAAAAAATGTTTAAAATATTCTCTTTAATTTTAATCACTATTTTATCGATTAAAACAATTTTAATCCATGAAAATATTTACCGATTAATCGAGAAATTATTCGTCAATTTCCGCAGCCCTAGTTCCTTCCTTTCTTATTCTTAAACTGAATCTTTTACTTTTCCTTATGGAAAAAACTTTGATATCAAAATCATTGTAATCAGTTATGTCATTCTATCTAGTGTACTCATTGTTGATTTCTTAATTTGAAATTTGATGAACTTAAGTTAGGAGGGAGTTTCTCACAGCTAGCCTCGTTATGACAATTGTGTGTAATGTTGAAAGTTATATTGTTATATTAGCCTCGTTATGACAATTGTGTGTAATGTTTAAAGTTAGATTTTTATATTAGCCTCATTATAACAATTGTGTGTAATGTTGAAAGTTATATTGTTATATTAGCCTCGTTATGACAATTGTGTGTAATGTTTAAAGTTAGATTTTTATATTAGCCTCATTATAACAATTGTGTGTAATGTTGAAAGTTAGATTGTTATATTAGCCTCTTTACAACAATTGTGTGCAATGTTGAAAGTTATATTGTTATATTAGCCTCGTTATAACAATTGTGTGCAATGTTGAAAGCTAGATTGTTATAATAGAACAATAATATGAAGATAGCCTTTAACAGAATTATCGAAATAAACTTGAATAAATCTAGAGGGATGGAACTGAATCATTAATTTTTATTTCCCATAAGTTCAGCAATAATATGTCAGATACCTGCTTGAATATGAAGTTGTAGTCTTATCTTATCTGGTCCTGCATTCTTATTAGAGCGTTTTAAATATTGATAAAGTTTTTGTTTTCTTGGTTTCTTCAGGCAACCCATCCCACGCCCGAAATCCAGTAGAGTAGCAGGTGTACAATAAGTCATTTGTGTTTTCAAAGTCTGTAGTTAAAAAACTTTTCCCGGATTTCTACAGTAGCCGAATCTAATGAAGAATACAACTTTCTTTTCAACTTGTTTTAAGGCAGCATCTGCACTACAAAATGTAAAAAAATCTTTATCTTGAAGAATCCATTAAAATGTCAATGTCTTCCTACAGAATTGTAACAAAATGTCAATTTCTTCTTACAGAATTGAAACAAAATGCCAATGTCTTCTTGTAGAATTGTAACAAATTCCAATGTCATCCTATAGAATTGTAACATAATGCCAATGTCTTCCTATAGAATTTTACCATAAGTCAAAGCGATGTCGACCTAATCCATTCTTTACCTGCGAGTAGCGTCTAAAAACAATCGTTATTTTTTGTTCAGTGAATAACGTTAACTCTGTGTTTGTAAATACCATCTGACGTCAATGAAGTCATGAATTACAAGTTTACAGAGGCCCAAAGAACATAGCAAAGAGACGTTCACATTGCGACTGTCAAAGTTCATTTGTCTTGTCCCGTGTTTAAGTTTACACCTTCTTCTTTCAGTTATTCTTGTAGCTTTCAACGTAATTCTACGTAAAACTGCTCATTAGCATGTTTACTGCATCAGCTCTTCCATACCACTGAATATTCTTTTTGATTACTGATTAACGCCTTGCCTGTATCAGCAATTAGAACTTTCTAAGGTTGTGTGAATGGGCTTTACAACGCCAAAAAAGAAGTAAAAGGGTTTTTTTTTCATTTGAAGCGGTGTGAAAAAAAAACCCAGCTTTAATGAAATATTGAGCAAAGTACTATATTAATATTTATGTTTTTGAGTTTTTGTTAGACTGCTGTAGGCTTTACACGTTACAGTTTACAGCCATAACTGCAGTACTAATATAGATTAAACCTTTGCAGTTAATTATATTAAGACCACTTACTTAAACTAATGCTTACTTAAAAACCATATAACAAATGCATTAAGGTTTTTTTTCCCAATGAAATCTTGAAAATTTCTAAAATCTACAATCTTATTTTGAATGTTTACATATCGCTTGACTTGACATGACTTGACATGACTTGACATGACTTGACATGACTTGACATGACTTGACATGACTTGACATGACTTGACATGTTTATCCCGTGAGAAATATCTGGAGTGCAAACAAATATAATAGAAAAATTATTGGTCATTAGTATTCGACAGTTTATTTCTGGGAAATGGTATCGTCTAAAAGCAAAATAATTTTTAAATTTAGGTAACAAATATGTGATTCATTTTAACAGGATGCCACTGAAGCACTGGATCGTAATGATCGCAAGCTGAAATTTTTTCAGCGTTAGTCCCAAACATCAGCCATATATGGACTAATACTGACTTCTTTATTGCTGCGGAAAGCCAATGTATATTATTCCGGAATTTAATGTCCAATAGTTCAAGAATAACTTCTGATTTTAAGATATAATTGCAAATGTTCATAAAACGTTCGGAAAATTTACTTAATTGATTAATGTTCAAGTTTAAACCATGTTTTTGGTTAGCATTTGTTCGGATACCGACATTTTCGCGTATACAAGAGGAGTAACAGAAAGATACCTACGTCAACATTGAGACAGACACACCAGTACTGTTTCTCCTGGTTACCTGTTTAAAAACAAATTTCTCCACTTGAACGTGACGTCACGGCCATTGTGTACCCCAGGTCACGCCATTCTGCTTCATCGACTTCTACCCCCCCCCCCACACCCACACGCCTCTCCGCTTTGCCAACTTGTCATCGACAAAAATCAATACCTTTTTCTTTTATTAGTTCACATCGATAAGTGGATATGTCGATACGTACCGGCGATTTTGAGAACTCAGAGAGCCGGCAGGGCAGTCATGGGTCGTGTGTGGTGTGTGGGGACTGTGGGGTTGTCATAAAACCCTGGGGTTGGAACCAGACGACAGCGATCTGACATCATTCTTCCTACGTCATATAACAGGTAAGTCATTTTCTTTGGCGATTTCCTTTCATTTAATATATGTATATATAGGAGAGCTCAAGAACCGGGTGAGTCAAGACAGATTTAGGACAGTGGATATTAGGGCAGTCAGGACAGTGTTTTTAGGGCAGTGTTAGGGCAGTCAGGACAGTGTATGTTAGGGCAGTCAGGACAGTGTATGTTAGGTCAGTCAGGACAGTGTATGTTAGGGCAGTCAGGACAGTGTATGTTAGGGCAGTCAGGACAGTGTATGTTAGGGCAGTCAGGACAGTGTATGTCAGGGCAGTCAGGCCAGTGTATGTTAGGGCAGTCAGGACAGTGTATGTTAGGGCAGTCAGGACAGTGTATGTTAGGGCAGTCAGGACAGTGTATGTTAGGGCAGTCAGGACAGTGTATGTCAGGGCAGTCAGGCCAGTGTATGTTAGGGCAGCGTATATTATGACAGATGTAGGAAGGTGTATGTTAGAACAGCGTATATTACGACAGATGTGGGACAGGGTATGTTAGAACAGCGTATATTACGACAGATGTAGGACAGGGTATGTTAGGTCATTAAGGGCAGGGTATGTTAGAACAGCGTATATTATGACAGATGTAGGACAGGGTATGTTAGGTCATTGAGGGCAGGGTATGTTAGAACAGCGTATATTATGACAGATGTAGGACAGGGTATGTTATGTCATTAAGGGCAGGGTATGTTAGAACAGCGTATATTATGACAGATGTAGGACAGGGTATGTTAGGTCATTAAGGGCAGGGTATGTTAGAACAGCGTATATTATGACAGATGTAGGACAGGGTATGTTAGTTCATTAAGGGCAGGGTATGTTAGAACAGCGTATATTATGACAGATGTAGGACAGGGTTTGTTAGGTCATTAAGGGCAGGGTATGTTAGAACAGCGTATATTATGACAGATGTAGGACAGGTATGTTAGGTCAGCTTCAAGACAGCGTATGTTAGAACAGCGTATATTATGACAGATGTAGGACAGGGTTTGTTAGGTCATTAAGGGCAGGGTATGTTAGAACAGCGTATATTATGACAGATGTAGGACAGGGTTTGTTAGGTCATTAAGGGCAGGGTATGTTAGAACAGCGTATATTATGACAGATGTAGGACAGGTATGTTAGGTCAGCTTCAAGACAGGGTATGTTAGGTCAGCTTCAAGACAGGGTATGTTAGGTCAGCTTCAAGACAGGGTATGTTAGGTCAGCTTCAAGACAGGGTTAGCTTGGACAATGACAGCAGATTATCACCATTTCAGAAGGTGATTTCTTGTTGGATTATACCATCACCTAAATGCAGAAATTGGTAGATTGTGATTGTGGATTGCTGCAGGATACGAATGTGTCCTGTGTGGTATACTTGGTGTTCGGTCAGCTTTACAGGACTCGATTCTATGATCCAGTTCAGATAATCCTCCCACGTGCGTATCAATACATACCACCACCCCCCCCCCAAACGCCCACGACCTAACAACCACTCTCTCCTCCCTCTCCCTCTCGGCGGGTAACAAGTACGGTAAGAACGGTTAGTGTGACCTTGGTTCAGTGTTTATCCCCACAATCCCATGCTGGTTACCTTTCAAATACTAAGTCACTATTTTTAACCTGCCGGGTTCCCCTGAAAAAGCAGACCTTGACCGTGTGTAGAATGAGATAAGTAGGCCCTGTTTCTACCTTCAAGATATAGGTTACTGGTGGTTCAATCATTCCTAGGTACATTTTTACAGCCGTAAGTCCCGTAAGAACGATTATAACTTTTTAATAGGTAGTTGTTTCTGGGATTTTTTTTTTAAACACAAAACTAAACTTAGAAAAGAAAACAGTGTGACGTCCTTTTATTCGAATATCCGATTATACAAAACGATATCCCATGATCAGTGAAGATTTTGGGATTTGAAAAAAAAAGACAGAGAAATGTGAGAACATCGGATTGGCGTTTTCTTTTCTGTTCGTGACATATAAAAGGTATTTATAATTAATATTCCATTGTTGTTGTTGCTGTGTGTGTTTGTTTTTTTTTTTTTATGTGGGGGGGGGGGACAACCTGTCTATTTCTGGTCCCTGGTTATTATATAGGAGCCTTTGCGTGGCTGGAACATGAAATATTTTATTGTTACAGTGTTATTTTACTGTAACTGGCAAACAGTTGCGTAGTTAGAGGGGGGCGTGGTGCGGTTCATCCCGGGCGGCACACATTTTGAGGGCGGAATTTTGGGGCAGTTGAAAAGTACAGCCATTTCTGACATCCGCCTTTTAATTTTTTGAAGGAGTAAAACAAAGGTGGAAAAAAATATTCATAATTTCGAGCCTTAATTAACGGGTTGCACAACATTTGTTTGATTACATATTGGTTGTTATAACTAACGCAAACTCGTTTAAAAACTTAAGATCGCTAAAAAAATGTATCGATTTGTTTGAAAAATCAATCTGTATACGTAAAAGATATATGAAAATACACACAAAAACACTTCACAGCTGGGCCGAAAAATATGTGCTATTAATATCGCAACAGCAGTTTTTTGCATGAAATGTCTACATGCACAGAATGAATTGCGAACAAGTACCTCTATGTCATGGTGTTTCAAACTTGCAAACTTGTGTTTTACTTGCAAATAGTAATTTATGTTACTGTTTCAGTTTTCATAAAATTATTGTATTATTGTTACTGTTTTGACAATGATAAAGAAAATTCAATATTGAAAGAAAAATGATATAGGTTTTTATATTTTTATACCTGTACCTCACTATTAGAAGAGGCATTACGTTATAAAAACGAGGGGACAGACTATTTTATTTATAAAAGTTTATTCAACAGTATAGATTGAAAAAGTATGTGACAAACAGAAAAATTGTAATTTGGCTAAGAATTTTCTCAACAATCGCTATCAGTGTTGCTAGTTGCGAAAAGAGCTTCTCCAAACTAAAAGTTGATTAAAAAATTATCTTTGTTCCACATTAAAGACAACAAAATTTTGCAATAGTGACCATAGAACAACATACTACAAATAATTTGAAATATTGATAGCATAATACACGATTTCTCTATTATGAAAGTTAATAAAGTAAATGTTTACATATGTATACATATTAATGTATACATTTCTTTTAAAAAAGTCATTTATCTATAAATACAAAGTAAACATAAAAGTATGCTAAATTGTAATGTTTTTGGAATATGTGTAGCATCGTGGGGGAGGGGGGGCGGACCAGCGACATCAGTAACTTTCTTGTTGCCTTAAAAAAAAGTATCTTGTATTTTTATAAGTGTGCATTTATAGGTATATCATTTATGCAGCCTCTTTTATTACTGCTTACATAAATATGGCATGCAATTGTAAAAATGTTTCCCACCTTTACTTCGCTTCAGTTACAAAGTTACAATTATTTATTCACGTTTATTAATTTATAAAAATTCACCATATGATTGACTTAAAAGCCACCTATAAATGATTTCACGTTATTTTGGCTGATTTTGTAACCCCTGTCCCCTTTTACCTCGTCACTTGTCGTTATAAAAACTTAGACCCGTTTTTCCATACTACGTATCAAAGGGGCCGTCCATAAATGACGTCACGCAACTTTGGCCGATTTTCATTCCCCCTTCGTCACACGTCACAAAAACTTAGACCCACCTCCAAAAATGACGTCACAAAGCTGTGACACCCCCCCCCCCAACGCACACGCACACACTAAAACCAGTATTTTCAATTTTAAAATGAGCAAGTTTCAAGTAACTTTAATGTCGATAGTATATATTTAGTTTAAGGCTGCCCTCAAATATCGTAACACGCGTGAAACCATGTAACACATGATAAAATAAATAGTAAGAAATGGAATAATAAAGTGGAACCTTGATTTATTGTTGCGTGTTTTGACGTAAGGTCACAATTCTTGAACTCCCCCTCTCCCCTTCGTCACAAATGTGGGGACCAACGTAGGTGTGCAACGTAATTTATGGACGGCCCCAAAGCCTTGGCAACCCCCACCGCCTCCCCCCCCATAAAACCGTATTATCTATTAAAAAAAGAGCATGCTACAAATCAAATTTTTATGTCATTTGAGTATGTTTTTAGTGTAAGGCTGCACTATAATATCGTAACACGCGTGAAGCCTTGTAAAACGCCATTAAATAAAGTGTCATTAATCAAATATTTAAGTGGAACTTTATTAAAAGTTTAACTTTTTTATGTGACGTCACATTTTTTAAAACTTTCCCCCTCGTCACAAATGTGGGCAGCCCCCCCCCCCACAAATTTCCTGGCACGTGACGTCATTTATGGATGTCCTCTAAAAAGGGCGGCAAAAGTTCTAACTGCGCCACTGCTGGCATATCCCAAGTATTTGTTTGATATCACTGGCATATCACGGCTATTTTTTTTATAACGTGTGCATATAATATCACAGGTATTTGTTTGATATCACTGGAATATATATCACTGACCTTTAACAATTATAGGTTTATTACCACTCAATTATCAGAAGTGTGTGTCTTATACTATTAACATACGGTACATCTCGTATCACTTTAATTTGACAATAGTATGTTTTATTTCACTGACATAAAAGACTTTATATATATTTTTTACGTCACTGACATTTTATGATTAGACCTATATGTTAAAATTTTACTGACGTATGAGAATCGAATGTTTGCTTCTCGGTAATTAAGAAATCTAGGTCTTTATGTCGATGAAATTTTTTTTAATGTATGTAGAGTATCAATCGCACATTAAAAACTATGATTAATGTTTTGTTTGTTTTAAAATCCTTTTATTAACTCGTGGCGTCTGCTTGATTGCTTGATGCTTGATGCTTTGAATGCAGAAAAAACTTTGAATCGATTTCCCGTTTCCTCGTTTGCCTGCGAGCTGAAATTTTGCAGGCAGACTCGGGGCGATGATAAAAATGATCTTTCATAATTTCAGATCGATCCAATGTACTGTAGTTAAATTAATGATTTTTTTAAAGATTATCTTCATTTATCCTTATGTAGCTTGTTAATTTTTGTGCTAGAGGGTCGCGGTGCGTATACCTTCTTAATACTTTCCTATCGTGCTGTGCGGTGCGTATTATATTGACGATACTTTCGTAAAAATATATTCCCGATATGTAAATGTTAATGCTATTAATTGCTAATCTGTCTCGCGGTGCGCACTCTGTTATACATGTTTTATAACCCTTTTCCCGTTATCAAATCTTGGTGAAATTTAGCAGGCAGACTGTAGTAATAGCTTTTACTATAAATCATTTACATATTAGAAACAAAACTAAAATGTTTGATTGTTGGATGGTCTTGCGATGCGTATTATAATGAACATACTTTTAGTTATGTCTCGTAAATAAAGGATTTATAGACAAAACTTGGTTTTTATGGGGGTTTTATATAAATTTATATAGTCGATTAAGAATGCATACAAAAGATGATTTTAGAAATCCCGCACAAAGAGGTTTTGTCATCCGACAAACTCATGATGCTATTTCATTTGCTGGGACAAATATGTTTTATAAGATGAATAACTTAAGAATTGGGAACCATGGAAAACTTTTATAAACTCTTGTACCTAAACTTACATCAAACAAATACACCCACCCTGTCACTTACACCAAACAAATACATCCACCTTGTCACATAGACCACCATGTCACAGAGACCACCATGTCACATAGACCACCATGTCACATAGACCACCATGTCACATAGACCACCATGTCACATAGACCACCATGTCACATCACATAGACCACCATGTCACATAGACCACCATGTCACATAGACCACCATGTCACATAGACCACCATGTCACATAGACCACCATGTCAGATAGACCATGTCACATAGACCACCATGCCACTTAGAACACCATGCCACCTACACACAAAAATACATCCACCCAGCCACCAACACCATCCAAATACACCCACCATGTCATCTTCACCTCCTAAATAACTCCACCCTGCCACCCCTCCTCACACCAACGAATAACATAATTCCAAAGATTAAGATTGCCGTAATTCCCAGAAGTCCCCAGACCTGTAGACACACGTCCTGGTCCAGTGAGATCGATCTGATGTTGGCCCGCAGACACGGGTGTGTTATCATGAGATCTTGATCTGTGTCATGGTCTTTCTTCTCTACATCTGTGTCATGTTCTTTCTTCTCTACATCTGTGTCATGTTCTTTCTTCTCTACATCTGTGTAATGTTCTTTTTTCTCTACATCTGTGTCATGTTCTTTCTTCTCTACATCTATGTCATGTTCTTTCTTCTCTACATCTGTGTCAAGGTCTTTCTTCTCTACATCTGTGTCAAGGTCTTTCTTCTCTACATCTGTGTCATGTTCTTTCTTCTCTACATCTGTGTCATTGTCTTTCTTCTCTACATCTGTGTCATTGTCTTTCTTCTCTACATCTGTGTCATTGTCTTTCTTCTCTACATATGTGTCATGTTCTTTCTTCTCTACATCCGTGTCATTGTCTTTCTTCTCTACATATGTGTCATGTTCTTTCTTCTCTACATCAGTGTCATTGTCTTTCTTCTCTACATATGTGTCATGTTCTTTCTTCTCTACATCTGTGTCATTGTCTTTCTTCTCTACATCTGTGTCAAGGTCTTTCTTCTCTACATCTGTGACATGTTCTTTCTTCTCTACATCTGTGTCAAGGTCTTTCTTCTCTACATCTGTGTCATTGTCTTTCTTCTCTACATCTGTGTCATGTTCTTTCTTCTTAACATCCGTGTCATTGTCTTTCTTCTCTACATATGTGTCATGTTCTTTCTTCTCTACATCTGTGTCATTGTCTTTCTTCTCTACATCTGTGTCAAGGTCTTTCTTCTCTACATCTGTGACATGTTCTTTCTTCTCTACATCTGTGTAATTGTCTTTCTTCTCTACATCTGTGTCAAGGTCTTTCTTCTCTACATCTGTGTCAAGGTCTTTCTTCTCTACATCTGTGTCAAGTTCTTTCTTCTCTACATCTGTGTCATTGTCTTTCTTCTCTACATCTGTGTCATTGTCTTTCTTCTCTACATCTGTGTCAAGGTCTTTCTTCTCTACATCTGTTTAAATGTCTTTTTTCTCTACATCTGTGTCATTGTCTTTCTTCTCTACATCTGTGTCA
>MUZC01004411.1:247438-264385 GCA_002072015.1 Radix auricularia | reverse complement strand
CCCCCCTTTACGAAACCTCTCATTCCATTTAGTTTTACTGAAAATGAAGATGTCTGTGTCAAGGACAATTCATTGGTCAGACCAGGAAAACTGGGTCAAGGACAACTCATTGGTCCGACCAGGAAAACTGGGTCAAGGACAACTCATTGGTCAGACCAGGAAAACTGGGTCAAAGACATCTCATTGGTCAGGTCAGAAGATGTTGGTCCAGGGCATCTCATGGTCCGACCAGAAGATCTGGATCAATGACATCTCATTGGTCAGACCTGGGAGTTCCCAAAATGATTCTGAAAAGGGCCTCACTGTAGGACAAAATTAATACGCAACGTGTTGACAAAGTTAACCTCTGACCCCCCCCCCCCCCATGTAAATGTGAGGTGTACTGTCTCCAACATCCCCCTCTTTTCTCCCAGTCTTAAATGTACTCCTCTAAACCTTTCCTGGTCTTAGTCTTACTCCTTACTACCCCCACCCTCTCCTCTAATCTCTGCCGACATTTAGCTTCCTTTAATATCCTTACATCTACATTCCCTCCCATGTAAGTTTCCTCCCGCCCATCTTCCCCTCCCACCCCGTCCTGCCATTGGAGTAAGGTTTATTCTCTGCTCCTTCACCCCACATCTCCCTCTACCCCACGACCCGCTCGAACGTGTATTAATTCCCCAAGGAATGCCCCCAGATCCCCCTGTCCATTATTGATTGAAATGTAAACAGACAGCGCAGCACGGGTCACTCAGGGGCGTCACTCTCGGTTTAACTCGCCACACGTTTGTGCACTGCAACAAACGATGATCTCCCTTGTTTCCCTGCCAGTCTGTAGCCATAGCAACGGTACATCTGCCGGGAGCGTCCACTACTTCCTGTGTGAGGAAAATGTGAGGAAGAGATTAGACTCAGATGTGATTGAAATGTGTGGAAGAGATTAGACTCAGGGGTGATTGAAATGTGTGGGAGATTAGACTCAGGGGTGATTGAAATGTGTGGAAGAGATTAGACTCAGATGTGATTGAAATGTGTGGGAGATTAGATTCAGAAGAGATTGAAATGTGTGGGAGATTAGACTCAAGGGTGATTGAAATGTGTGGGAGATTAGACTCAGGGGTGATTGAAATGTGTGGGAGATTAGATTCAGAAGTGATTGAAATGTGTGGGAGATTATATTCAGAAGTGATTGAAATGTGTGTGAGTATGAGTACTGGGAATGAGGGAAATAAGATAATGTACACACATGGAACATAATGTAATGTACACACATGAAACATAATGTAATGTACACACACGGAACATAATGTAATGTACACACATGGAACATAATGTAATGTACACGCATGGAACATAATGTAATGTATACGCATGGAACATACTGCATTGTACACGCATGGAACATAATGTAATGTATACGCATGGAACATACTGCATTGTACACGCATGGAACATACTGTAATGTGCACACATCGTTCATACGCAACATGGGGCTAGCGCAGATATGCTATCACCGTAAATGGCGAAGGTTAATGTTTAAGTTTTTGATACACTCAAGGCATTATCCGTGATATCTTACATCAATCGTAAATACATTCATCCATTCAGCCAGTCAACCATTCATCCATTCAGCTAGTTATCCATTTAGCCAGTCATCTCAGCGTCATTGAATCTTTCCATCGATTCATTTGTGTGTCATCATATTCCATCGCCATCAAGTCATCAAGTATTCTTCGATCGACATTCATGCGATCCTTTTATCAAGCCATCCATCCCTTTATCCATCCCTTTATCCAGCCATTCAACCTTCAATCCTTTTATCCATACATCCATCTATCTATCCCTTTATCCAGCCATCCATCTATCCATCCCTTTATCCAGCCATCCATCTATCCATCCCTTTATCCAGACATCCATCTATCCATCCCTTTATCCAGACATCCATCTATCCATCCATTTATCCAGCCATCCATCTATCCATCCCTTTATCAAGCCATCCATCTATCCATCCCTTTATCCAGCCATCCATCTATCCATCCCTTTATCCAGCCACCCAACTATCCATCCCTTTATCCAGCCATCCATCCCTTTATCCAGCCATCCATCTATCCATCCATTTATCCAGCCATCCATCTATCCATCCCTTTATCCAGCCATCCATCCCTTTATCCAGCCATCCATCCCTTTATCCAGCCATCCATCTATCCATTCCTTTTATTCTGCCATCCATCCCTTTATCCAGCCATCCATCCCTTTATCCAGCCATCCATCCCTTTATCCAGCCATCCATCTATCCATCCCTTTATCCATACATCCATCCCTTTATCCAGCCATCCATCCCTTTATCCATACATCCATCCCTTTATCCAGCCATCCATCTATCCATCCCTTCATCCATACATCCATCCCTTTATCCAGCCATCTATCCACCCCTTTATCCGACCTTCCATCTATCCATCCATTTATCCATCCATCCATCTATCCACCCCTTCATCCATCCATCCATCCATCCCTTTAACCAGCCATCTATCCATCGATGCAACTATTCCTTCGTTTCTCCGGCATCCAACAAGGTTTTACACCCTCAACACAGTCTAAGTCTATCATTAACTTTTCAAACAATTCTCGTGTATACCCCTGCCTCCCCTCCCCCATCTCATTCCCCACCCCCAACCCCAACCAACAACTAAAACCTGATCACGTGACCATTGTTTACAGTAGACGTCTCCCGCGCACGGTGTGACTATTACGCGAATTGTTATCTGAGCTCACCTGAATGTATTTAACACACTCACACACTCACTGACGCACGCACGAAGACACTAAGCTCGTGTGCACGCCAGTGTGCTGGCCTCCCAGACACTGCCTGGGGCCTCTTGTGTGTGGGTGAATGTGTGCACGCCAGGAACTGTGGGATGGCATGCCTTTCTCTCCCTCTCCCTCCCTTCTCCTGGTATCTCCATCTCACCAGGGCCAGCCCCACACACAAGTAACCGCGGTGCCTGTCAGTCAAAGTAACGACACGGCTCTAGACACGGGTAGATGTGACGTCATCCCACGAGCAGAGCGATGATCGCTATCTTGGCGCTGGATTTAGCGGTGGATTCATTTGTGGATTTGATTTAAACATTTCTGAACTGGATTCTGTTGATGATTTGAAGGTTTCCTTTTGGAATGTATTCAATTCCCGGGAAATAAGAGTTCCACTAACAGACATTAATAAAAGTAAGTTAATATTGTTGATGAAACCTAGATAACGATCATTCTTAAAACGTAGATAAGTAGAGTTCGTATTAACCTAAATTACAATGGCAATGATTGATGAAACGTAGGATATAATGGTTGATAAAACGTAGAATACCCAGGTTGATAAAACGTAGAATACGGTGGTTGATAAAACGTAGAATACGATGGTCGATAAAACTTAGAATACGATGTTTGATAATACGAGAATAAGATGAGAGAATAGCATAAGAATAAGTTCAACATTGTGAATGTTAAGAAAAGTTTAGGATGGTCCGAGCAAAGTAAACAAATATTTAGAAAGAGAAACTCCAAACACTATTTGTATATGTAGTAATAATGCAATTATGCAGGCAATACAACAACACTCGGATAGAAATAACATTGAAAACCTCTTTCTTCTTCTATAGTCTATATGCAAGAACAAATACAAACAAATCCTACTTCTTCCTGTATTATATTTGCTTGTGGAATGGGTGGTTCCAGATTTACGTACTAGCTTAGGACCCCCACCCATAGCTTAGGACCCTCACTCATAGCTTAGGACCCCCACTCATAGCTTAGGACCCCCACTCATAGCTTAGGACCCCCACCCAAAGATTAGGGCCACCGGCCCCCACTTTCTTGGGGGGCATGGAATTTTTTATACGTGGTTGGAAATTTAGTCATAAAAGTTAGTGATACTATTACTATTGAATCTTTGTTTATATAGGTCAGTTGGGTTAACAGTAAAAGTTATTGAAATTGATGTTATTTTTCGGGGCCACTGTTGAATTTGGTTTGATGTGACTTTTGATTTTTGAGCTTGATACAAAATTAAAATAGATGCGAAGATAAAGTGGGACATCACATGTAACAGGTTCATCACGTCAGCAAACTAAATTTTGTGAGATGATCTGAATTAGGTGATTTCAATGTGTTCAGATACCAACACGCCAACACATATACCACACAAGATATACACTCAAATATGTACCTTCATAAAGTACGTCACGCTCCAGAGGGGGGAGGGGGGTAAAAAAGAGTGACAGTTTGTGACAGGGAGGAGGGGGGTGTCCGGCCATGTGTGACGTCACGGTGTTTTATGTTAAATTTTTAATATTTTGTTAATAAAAATATATTTTGTACGAAAATGTGACTATGACGTACTTCAAAAAAAAAAGGGGGGGGGGAGGTGTTTCCGAGATTTGTGACAGGGGGAGGGGGGAGTTAAAATAGTCAAAAATAGCGTGACGTACTTAATGGACGGCCCCATAATAAAGAACTTGGCTTAAACTTGAATTCCTTTAGTGGTCTCAGTGGCAGGTGGGATTATTCTGGTGTTTTAAACACTGAAATATCATATTGAAACAATACAAATTGTTGACACTTGTTTTTTTAAACCAATCTCATATCACGTAGTTTGAAATAAGTTGTAAACAGAATGTTTACGTCATTACTTTATCAACTACTCTCAAGGCCGACCCCAATTCATTGATAAACAACACTTCTTCATCGCTCATAACTGTCTACACTTTGGTGCTAAGTGATGATGGTACCCGCGTTACGTTTTAAGGAATCCACTCTCTACTATCCACTACTAATCGTTAGACAGATATATAAACATTAGCTCCAGGATAAGATGCTATTTTCACATTCTCGTTTACCCAATACTCCTGCAAGGTGATGGCTCAATTTTACCCCGCCTCCTTGTTTTCTTCGTTCTTCGTTGCTCTTATTGAATCTCCCTGGTGCATGTACAGCGCATTGAAACGACTCGCGTTTAAACAGCTTCAAGTTGGTAAGACTAAAAAATAATTCTTTCGATGTATGATTCAAATACACAATGCTTATACTTAAACAAATTTTTGTTGAACATTTTTAAACACGATTATTTTTTTTATATTTTTTTTTTGAAATGAAACAAAAATATATTTAAAATTGTCTTCCTCTATTAGATGTGAATTTTTTTTACATGTATATCAGTGATATGTTATAAAAACGTTTAAAATTAATTACATTATGTTTTGTGTTTTTAATACTTGTATAACCTATACACTGGGGGACATTATTCTCATAAATAATAATTATAATATTTGTGGCAGTCCATAAAATAAATGTGTTGTTAGACATCACCACAAATTGCGTTGTGTATCTGTGTTTACAACTATAATAAGGATACATAAACGAATTGTGTGATCAAGACTGTGCTTCTAAAATAGTGGGCCGCGCCCCCCCCCCCAGTGGTGCGCTAGCTAGGCTCCGTAAAGCGGGGCTCGTTTGACCTCGGCAGAGGTGTACTTATAAACATTTTATAAACAAATGATACTATTTACAGTTGCTCGGAGGTGGGGGGGGGGCTCGAAATGTTTTCTTCGGCCTAGGGACGTGGTGGTCGAGAGGTAGCGCTCTCGACTGTCATACCGATGGTAACGGGTTCGAATCCACACGAAGGTGAGGATTTGTTCTCGCGGCCTGAGGAGTCCCCGAGTCACCCAGCTCCGAATGGGTACCTAACAATAGTTAGGCGGCTGGGGTAATGCGTGGAACCGTGGCCTGTGACCGCTGCATCACTTGCCAACAGATCACCTCTCATGGTCTGTGGACGCAATTATCTTCTGCATAGAAGGAGCGTCTGTATATCTAAGATAAGGGAGGGGGCATGACAGAAAATAATTGAGAAGCACTGGATCATGACAACACATTAAAGCCATATTAATACATTTGTATAGAAGCAGACGTTTTGGCTATTGCCTTCAAACAAAATTGAACACAAGTATCTTCTATGTATATAATTCTCTACATGGTCCAACCATGCCAGACAAGAAGTAGCAAGCAAGCTGTCTGACCTCTGACCCCACCGACCAATCAGATTGCAAGAAATGGTATTAAACATTCCACATTTCGTTGAATTGAAGTCAATCACTATGTTCTTTATGAACAACAAAATAACATGTATTTCATAGTGTAATGGTTATAACATTCGCCTAACACGCAGAGGTAGCAGGTTCAATCCCCAGCTGAGACATTACGTTTTAAATTTTTTTAATGTTTGTGTTTGTGCCCGTTCATTTCACACAATCTTTTCGATCACCATAACAAGCACAAGACGAGTAGGAATAAGCTTGACGAATGACCTTTGTCAGGTTATGCCAATTAGTTTATGGTTGGCAAGCTAGGTTGGTGCAGGATTGGGGGTTGCAAGTGGCTAACCACAGTGCACAATTTTCCAGATCAATGAGTCACAGTTATCCCCGCATCTGAGGTTCATTCGCATTGTTCTGATTTCAACGTGATATAGTTTATAATTAGATTTAATTTTCATGTCTTGATAACTTACGCCAACCAGCGATTGATGGCCTATCGACCGGCACTTTGAGAAGCACTGATAAAAAAAATCATTAAATAAATTTTAAGCGAGCAAATATCTCAGTGGAAATTTAATTTAAAGTTACCCTTTTGATGTGACGTCACGTTTCTTCAACCCCCCTCCCTCCTCCTCGTCACGCTTCGTTACAAAAGTATTACCCCCTCCCCCCCCCTAGGAGCGTGACGTCATTTATGGATGGCCCCTGTAGTAAATAGTGTTGAAAGCGCGTACATTAAAATTCCTTGATGAAAATAAATTTTGCAAAACAATTTATTTAAAAAACTCACAAAAAATAAATACATTTATTTAATTAAGTAAATTCACATGTTTAATGACATTTTATAGCTTTTGGTAGAGCAGTCGAATCCTGTAGAATGTATAAAAGGACCTTGATGACCTAAAATAACAACACAGATATTCAATCTACGTGCAAATCACTTATGACCCGTTCATAAGCCAACCCCCCCCCCTTAACTATTTCCCCTAGATTTTGTCTTTAAAAGGTCGACTTTAGAACGTGCATTTACGGTAAGTCGATTAAAGAACTGTGTTAAAACTTGATAGGTTTGTTCTTGGTGGGATATTCATGACTAGCGTGTCGTAGGTCCCTTACATCCAGCAAGCGAGCAGCGTTCTGGCCCATGTCAAAGTTCTTTTACTTCTGGTGCAAGACTAACATATCACGGAGCCGCAAATCGACCATCTCTTAATAAGGCTGAAGAGCAAGATGCTCAGACTTCAGAACTATAACTATAATAATGAAGTACAGAGTCTAGAACTTAGCTGAAATCTGTTTCTAATACTAGTCCGACCTCATTATTAGTACTATTAGTCTGTGGGATAGTGAATATGCGCCTTTGAAAAAAAAAATAAGAGCACTGAGTAAAATATTTTTAAGAAAAAGTGTTCATTGGAGCAGAGAAAAGTACAAAATAACACGAATATTCCAGCTCTCATGCAATTTTTTTATATGCCTGACTACAGGTTGTTGTTGTTGTTTTATTTTTTATTGTTTATTTTTTTTACATTTATTTATTTTTTAAATGTCAAAATTCTGTATCTATGTGGGATTGTCAGTCAAAATGTGGGTCAAGGGCACGTCTTATCGCCTGCTACATGCAGACTACACGTCAGAAGGTCCGCACCAGGACCAGGACACAAGCCCTGAAATGATAAAGTCATGTTATTTGTTCCTCTCACGTTTTAGATGTTGCTATTATTTTAGGTATTAATTAAAAGTAAAGTGTTCTCGAATATAGATCACAACCAGGGTTGCCAGATTGTAATTTGGGTAAAAGGCCAAATTGACTGCCAAAAAAGGCCCAAAAAAAGGCCAAACTTATGTGAAATGAAAAATGTCAACAAAAAATTACGTCACGCACATAGTGGGCGGGAGGGGTGACACATTTGTGACGAGGGGATGGGGTTGTTTAAGAATTGTAACATCACATCAAAATGCAAAACTCTGAATAAAAGCTCCACTTAAATATTTCATTGTTAACAATTTATTTAATGTCGTTCTACATGGCTTCGCGCGTGTGACGCTACCAGACAGCAATATTACACTATATTGTGAAATTCCTGGGTTGCTCTTAAGTTAATTGTCTCTATGTACTTGCACTCTAGTTCTCCATCTGCACATACTTGGTTACATTTTAAACACCAACTCAACGACTCAAGAACTACTACAATATCTGTTTATTTCCGTCTTTGTTTACTATCATTCTCTACCTAAGGGTACATCTCTCCGTCCCTGTGTGTTAGGACCTCTTCTGTCCTGAGTCCGAGCGTTCTTATTCTCTCAGACTCCGCCCCTTAGACTCCGCTGTCCGAAAGTCAAATATGTCAATCAAATAGTACCTCCCCTTGATAAGACGCGGGTAGGTGGGTTTGACCTACCCCGACATGGTCAGTACCCCCCTTTTTTCCTCGTCGGCTCCTTTCATCTAACGCCAGAGTCCGAGCTCCCGCCATGCTCTCGTCTTCAAAGATTCCCAATTCAAGCGAGCAGTTCGCACCTCTGGCCACCTGGACTCGCCCGGTAGTCCAGCGGCACCTCAAAGGCCAAACATACTCTAGCGCCCTAACCGCCCTAAATTCCTCACACACTCCCCCTACTTACAAAATTTATGTCGCCCTCGACATTAAAGAACCATCTCGGTATATGTTTGTTTTAAATTGGCTTCGAGTGACTAAGACCCTCTGGCAAACAATTCAAAACAAATACACAGAGAGGCTATTGTGTTTCCCGCCAACACAACCTGCGCTCACCATCCTACAAGACTCCATTTTTACCCCGCTGTACTGTCTCAACCCACTAAACGTGTGTCAGTCAAGTCCATGTCACATGGTCTATTTCTCAACATCATTAAAAGCAATCTTACCAATCATAAGCAGGGGAAAATTTTCAAAAGTGACATGTAAAACATATAATGGATAAAAATTCGTACTCTTCAAAATACATCCAAATAATGCCTGAGATACATAAAAAATAGAATTACATAAATTTCTCAAAACATTTCCAAGTCATCAACTACGTACATCTATCTAATTCCCGATAAAATTGACAGACATTGTTAAAGTCAGATAATTGCATCTGACGATAAAAATATACATAGACATTTCGTAATCATCAAATAATAGCATTAAAAAAACATAGCAAAAATACTCATGTCATGATCATGATTACTCGGTTCCAAAGCATAAGACAAACCAAGCACACATAGTAATGTCATCATAATGGAATAAAAGCATTACACAAACATAGTCATTTCATCAATTAAAAGCAAACAAAAAAAACAACCAAGTCAACGCACAAGTCTTCTCATCTTTGTCACAAATCAACTCATATCATGAGACAACCAAGCACAACAATTCAATACATCAAACTTGTTCGTGTACCAGCATTACACAAACAAAACACAATTTGTCAATTAATCTTCATAAATCACTTAACTAAATAAAGCAAACCATAACTAAGCAATTCATCATTCTCAAACTCAGTAAAAGCATGACATTACACAACAACAACAAAATATCAGTTTTCTCATAATCCTGGTTCATGTACGTTACTAGCATTACACAAATAAAACACAATGTCAAATCATCATCCTAAATCAAATAATAGCATAATACAGCAAAACATTTTCAAGCGGTTCATTATGCTCAAAAATTCAAGTAACAGCATTACAATAACACACATATAGGCAGTTCATCATTAGCATGGTTCATGTAAACGCATACGTCAGCAAAATCCACACAAAAAAAATCAATTTCATAACTCTCCCAATTCTCCCAATGTAAGTCACTCGCCTTAGTCAGCCTAAAGCGCATGATCGTAATCACATTGACCCTGTCAATGTAAACAGTAAAACAACAAGGTACACAAAAAATGCACAGGTAAAGAAATCTTAATAATATTTCTACTCAAAAGACAATCAAACATATGTACATCTTAACATAATTATTAGAAAAATCCCAAAAAGCAATGCTACTAAAACCTCAACTCGTCAAGTGGTAACTCATCACCATAATTTCCACCTTTTTACCGACTCATCAATCGGATCAACTTTAAAACACGCACATATCTTAACCCCAAAAAATGGTTTCACATCGGCAGAACCTTTATCGGCCGATTCTAAGCATGTTACTGCTTAATAACCTGCTTATAAAACATCAATTATTTACACATAATTGACTTCAAAAATGTTTCTATCAGTACAACCGTACTTCCCGGCAGATTGTAGCATCAACCTGCTCATAAAACACTTATAATTTCACATACACAATCAAGGGGAAAAAATTGCTTATCTATAACTTTTTACAACCTGTACAACCTTACGTCATCATCATAAAGTTTCAAAAATTTCCCACGCAAAACAAGAAAATTAAATTTAACCACTAGTCTACATGCTAAGCACAAGTATGTTACACATTTCGACAGCATTATAAAAAGAAAAATAATTGTACTTAACACACATAAATAATAAATTTTGCCTGACCTTACGCCGCCATAGCCATCTGACTCTCCATACCCTGGTAGACTTCTGGTATCCAAGGAGTCTCAGAAAACTGTCTATAATGTCTTTTATGAGTTCCAAAATCGTACAACAGGAGTTTGTCCCAACCATGAATGGAACGGTTCTCGGATTGTGACATGGTGCCGACTTTCTCTTGCTTCTTCTGGGTTGACCTCCCCTTCTTGATGACACTGTATCTGGCAGTTGGACGATGCGCTTGCCCAAGCAATTTTTCTGACGTGTTGTCAACCCAGTTGATATTTTTCTGCGGTGACAGACCGAGTATTTGGTCATTCTGTCCCGACGTGACCCGTGTCACATTGCTTGTCCTGGTAACGCCAGGAGTGTCCACTAGGCTGTTAGCAAGGCCAATGACAGGCAAAAACCCCGAGCTCCAAAGAGTTCTTCTGCAACGTAGTTTGTTTTTGTTAAGCGACACTCACGAATCACAACATGGAGTTTCCATGTCAGGCGACATGTCAAGATGTGTAATGGGCCGTTGAAGTACAAATGTCGTAGTTGGTAACTGGACACTGGTTGTCGTTATTGGACTCTCATCATCCCGTCTCGATGCTTCTACTGTCAGTGGCTCTACTGACATCTCCTCCGAGGTCGATTCTTACTCATTGTCAATTAGCTCCCGTTGGAACTGTCGGAACGTTTGATGACTGTTCGCGTGAGAACGTTATATGCGCTGACAGAAAGCAGACACTACAAAATTGGCACTAGGTTTTACCCAGTCAGAGTTATCGCTGTACGTTGACTCGATGGGTTGCCTCCATCGTTGTTAATCTGTCTATCGGGAACACATCATACTGGTAGGTGACTTGGCGAACAAACTACATTTTGTTTTCTGCTACATCCTCTGTGTTACGATCTCTTTGGAAGCGTTGCCAATTACTTTGAAGACTTCAAGGCTTAACTACTCCTGGGAGACGCTGCAAGGTTGCATCCCACCGCTGGCCACCATTTGTGAAACTCCTGGGTTGCTCTTAAGTTAATTTTCTCTATGTACTTGCACTCTAGTTCTCCATCTGCACATACTTGGTTACATTTTAAACACCAACTCAACGACTCAAGAACTACTACAATATCTGTTTATTTCCGTCTTTGTTTACTATCATTCTCTACCTAAGGGTACATCTCTCCGTCCCTGTGTGTTAGGACCTCTTCTGTCCTGAGTCCGAGCGTTCTTATTCTCTCAGACTCCGCCCCTTAGACTCCGCTGTCCGAAAGTCAAATATGTCAATCAAATAGTACCTCCCCTTGATAAGTCGCGGGTAGGTGGGTTTGACCTACCCCGACATGGTCAGTACCCCCCTTTTTTCCTCGTCGGCTCCTTTCATCTAACGCCAGAGTCCAAGCTCCCGCCATGCTCTCGTCTTCAAAGATTCCCAATTCAAGCGAGCAGTTCGCACCTCTGGCCACCTGGACTCGCCCGGTAGTCCAGCGGCACCTCAAATGCCAAACATACTCTAGCGCCCTAACCGCCCTAAATTCCTCACAATATATAAAGTTTGGCAGACCTTTAAATAAGTCTGTTGCAGCAGGAAGTCGACTCGTGACTTGAGTGAGCGCCTCTTCTAACATAGATAAGATCTTTCTTTTACATTTGCTATTTCGTTTTGGGAAACCATACTGTTTTCCATAACAGATCTACACTCTGTCACGAATTTAACACCAAAATCCACACGATGAATATCTTTTGTCTGACCATTGCCATCATAGAGTCTACTCTTAAGACTTTGGTGATGAAGAAATAGTTCTTTGTACAAATTATGTGGGTCAGCTTTTGTTTGTTGGAATGTACTATTAAATCTTTCAAATTCTTGCACAATCGGTGTCGCAAATACAAAGTATAGGTAATTTGTATGGTCTGAAAGCATTTCCTTTAACAAACGAGCTTTGTAATTTGTTTCATATTTCTGTTGCATTAGCCCAGCACATCCGAAATAAGCCTTCAACTCTTACCAGTTCATCAAAATATTGAACATAATTTTTCCTCGCACAAGTCACCTAGTTGATGAAGGTTTTTCAAACGGGAGAGGGCGGTTCGAGCTTGCTCAGATACAGATTCTGTATTCATCAATCGAAACAAAGTTTGGAATGCTTCACGTCTCAACTCACTATTGCGAAACCAATAAGGTATTTCTGACAACAAAAATCCAATGTTGGACGGCAACTTGGTTACTGCATTTTGAATACACAGTGCAAGCGAATGGCAGGTACATTTCAGTTGTAGGCAGTTAGGAGATACATTTTTTAATCTCGACCATACAGAATTATTACAACCAATCATGTTAGCAGCTCTATCCGATGCAAAACCAATACAATTTGTGAGACTTTGGTCACAACTTCTAATTTCCTCGTTAATCAAATTAAATAAATTTTCCCCTGTTGCTTCGTGTACTGGAATTAGGCTAGAAAACAGGTAGCACTTTGATTTGATCTATCGCTCCAGAAACGAACCAAAATGCACAAATGCTTTTGTATAGAAATGTCTGTAGACTCATCTATTATTATTGCATATTTCTTGTTTTTCAAATCATTAACAAGATCCCTCTTCAGAGCAGGTGATATGACATTCTTGATTAGACATGTGCATTTTGTCATGTGTAACTTTATTTGTCCTATCGTACTCCCTTGTCCATGTGCTTTCATTATTTCACTCATATGATCTATTGAACGTATTGAGCAATAGCATGCTATGCCTACAGCTATTTGCAACTCTGCCAACTTAACGTTATCATCCGTTAGTCTGGACGCCTTCACTACTGTAAGCTTAGCCTGGCTAGGTGATGGCATCCTTTGCTTATGTTTCTCCGTCTTTTCGTGACTTGAAATATTACTAAGCTTTGGTATAATGTTGCAGTGGCAAATTTTACAGTAGACAGTAGGCCTCCTCCGTTGTATCAGAAGCCTTTTTAAGCCACACAAAAGTCTTCTCCCATTCACTATTGTACTTTCGATTGCTATCATAATTATTTTTCCATTTTTTATGCCGACTACGATTCTAAACCGTAATGACAATACTCTGTATACTAGGACTGGAAAAAAAAATTTTTTTTTTAAAGTTAAAAGTAAAATTTTTTTTTTAAAAAGCCAAAAAAAGGCCAAAAGGCCAAAAAAAAAATTTTGAAGCCAAACCACCTGAGGGCCAATATGGCAACCCTGATCACAACTCTCAGCAGCTATTTTGAAATCAAAACGCTGAGCGCCTGCAACTTATCCGTCACGGATTTGACCCCCAAGTGACGTCAACAGGTTATCTTCGAATGACCCTGCACTTAATTCCGATGGGTTGCCTGGTGGGTCATCATGGTAAAATACAAACCAACGGCCAAGGGGGAGGATTTGAAACGGGGGGTGGGGGTTGGCTGGAAAGAGATCTAGAAAAACGTATACGCAGTATCTATCTATGTATATAATTCTCATCATGGTCCAACCATGCCGGGCACCAAGCAAGTAGCAAGCTGTCTGACCCCACCGACGATTCAGATTTCAAGAAAAGTTAGAGTTAGTGACTAACAATTCGTTGAATTGGGGTCAATTACTATTTTCTTTCTTAGTCTAGTGGTTATTACATTCGCCTGATACGCGTAGGTCGAAGGTTCAACCCTCAGCTAAGAATTTATCTTTTTTAATTTTTATGTTCGTGTTGGTGCCCGTTCATTTCCCACTTTCTTTTCGATCATGACTTCGCAACACCAAACAAGCACAAGACGAGTGGGAATAAGCTTGACGACCTGGCCTTTGCCAGTCTATGCCAATTAGTTTATGGTTGTCAAGCTAGGGTGGTGCAGGGTGGGGGTGGCAAGTGGCTAACCACAGTGCACATGTTTCAAGATCAACAATACGTCGCAGTTATCCCCGCATCTGAGGTTCATTCGCTTTGTTCTGATTTCATCGTGATGTTGTTTCAGTCTGTTCACCCCCCCCCCACCACCACCATCACCACTTTCTCTGCACCATCTATGAGCAAATCTGCGGCGTATGCTACGCCGTGGGCATCTAGTTAACATTAAACAACGAGCATTGAGCATGCCGGACTAGCATGGATAGTTTTAGCACTAGGACTAAAATGGATAGTGTTAGCACAAGGACTAGCATGGATAGTGTTAGCACAATGACTAGCATGGATAGTGTTAGAACAAGGACTAGCATGGATAGTGTTAGAACAAGGACTAGCATGGATAGTGTTAGAACAAGGACAAGCATGTATAGTGATAGAACAGAGGACTAGCATGGATAGTGTTAGAACAAGGACTAGCATGGATAGTGTTAGAACAAGGACTAACATGGATAGTGTTAGCACAAGGACTAGCATGGATAGTGTTAGAACAAGGACTAGCATGGATAGTGTTAGAACAAGGACTAGCATGGATAGTGTTAGAACAAGGACTAACATGGATAGTGTTAGAACAATGACTAACATGGATAGTGTTAGAACAAGGACTAGCATGGATAGTGTTAAATGATCATCATCAAGCTTAAAACCAATCGAAATGTAATGTCGGTGAAACAGTTTAACAACATAGCAACAAAAAACGTCGCCATTTCTTAATGAACTTATTCAGCATTAGCGGTGTCACACGGGGCGAATCATTATTGTTCACTGAACAGGGAGGGGAGCTTGTTAGCGATACAAGTGAATACATCCCAGGCCTGGGTCCGGGAGATAACTTGACGGTTTGTTAAGTTCACTATGGAACAACTCTCTTACATTTTTACTGACACATTTAATCAGTCGTAAGAAACTGCTACCATTCCAAACAAGCAGAAAACTTCATAAATTGCATTATCTTAAAGGGAGAAAACTGACGTCTCGCTTACCTAAACCGTAATGTAAGAGAGTTATTTCCTCATGGACAGATTAAATTAGTTACAGAAATTTCTGAGTAATAACTAATTTGCCAATAATTCTGCTGGAAGTAACGAGGATGCCATCTTTTTTAAAAGGGGATTATCAATGATGAGTTTAAAAAATTTACTGCAAGATTCAAAGTAATTTAGGCTGATTGTTTTATAAACTAAGAGTCAAAGTAATTTAGGCTGATTGTTTTATGAAACAAGAGTCAAAGTAATTTAGGCTGATTGTTTTATGAAACAAGAGTCAAAGTAATTTAGGCTGATTGTTTTATAAAGCAAGAGTCAAAGTAATTTAGGCTGATTGTTTTATAAGTGTTTCGATCAGCTTCCAGACTACAATAAAGCTCAAAATCCTACATGTGGAAGAAAATCAGCAGCCCCGAGCCCAGCCCTTTTCATGGGTCTTCCCAGCTGAGAACCACCCTCCCCCTCCCCTGCAAAGCATACGAGTCTCCTTGGTTAGGAAAGATTTCCTCAGACCTGGGGTCCGCTACCTTCTTCGCGGTACTTTTTGCTAATCCGTATTGGCGCTCCCTAATCCGGCATCATTCAATAGCGTTGCTAGTAATAATAACTCCCTTTCAGACCGTAAGGGCTTATGGGGCAAGTGAAGTAGCGTTCACAAGTTTCATTTAGCCACCACTAATAAGCAAGAAATTGTGTGTCTAGCACAATACCCCGGGGGCCTTACCAGCACCGAGGCTCGAACTCGTGACTCTCTTATTCCTCGGTTCGACAGCCCAGAGCGCTACCGCTAGACCATCGTGCCTCCTAAAATGCAAGTAAAATGCGAGGTCTTCAGAATAACCCGACCCTCAATGGGTACTGTGATTCTCATCATCGGCATTTCATCTGATGCTCAGCCCAAGGTCCGTACAGTGACTGTAACCATATGTGACTAGCACCTAACAACTTAACATATCGGACTTCGGCATTGCCTGCCAGGAGTTGTCGGTTACGGGTTGCGTTCAGTTCCGCAACCCTACTCGACTGTCGAGTGACGTAGAGTCCAACCCCTTTTTAGACAGACTACAATCCAGCTATGCTAGACGAATATGTTTCCGACGCTGCTAGAACTTTGAAACTTGGAAACTTTCTCACCACCAGCCTGAGCAGAATCCTCAATATTCTGAAATGTGTCTCAGACAAAGAATCCCTTGCACATGAAAGCCTCAACAACATCTTTACAACCAATTTAACTGCAGTATCAGCTTCGTGATTGGGGATACTTCATGTGAATATACCAGTTTAGCGTTTCCCCCCACAGAACGCTTGTTTATGGAGTCGAGGGGTGGGGAGGGGGGAAGAACCGATTGAAACACGAACATCTTTGAAAACATTCGGTGTAAATGATGACACAAGGAAATACCTGGAAAAGGCTTGGACAGTATTATCATCTTTAAAGTAAAGCGCCGCATAAAAAATGTGGACATTAAAATTAAAACGTTTCATCCATTTTCTGAACGATTTACCCCCCCCCCCCCC
>MUZC01004411.1:230754-245801 GCA_002072015.1 Radix auricularia | reverse complement strand
AACAACCACATCTTGTTATTCACAGACGTCACTAGGGCACTAAACAACCACATCTTTTTATTCACAGACGTCACTAGGGCACTAAACAACCACATCATTGTTATTCACAGACGTCACTAGGGCACTAAACAACCACATCTTGTTATTCACAGGCGTCACTAGGGCACTAAACAACCGCATCATGTTATTCACAAGTTGTCTTGGCTGGGTCTCAATTCAATTATTCACACTGAACTTTTCAACAAATCACCTGGAATATGCCAGGGGGAAATGAGCAAATATCACCAACAAGGGAAATAGGTGCAGATGTGCTACATGGTTGCGTTCTCTCCCCTGTCTGAATTGTGTACAATATCTACAATGAATTCCTAAACCTTCACCGTTACTACACTCAGTTTGCTGTTTTTACTTCATCGTTAGCTTGGTTAATTGACCTTAAATCATCACCGTTACAAAGTTACAAGACTGTGAGCTATGTACATTGTTACTTGTTACAAGACTGTAAGTTGTGTACATTGTTACAAGACTGGTGAGCTATAGACATTGTTACAAGACTAGTGAGCTATAGACATTGTTACAAGACTGGTGAGCTATCAGTGGCGGCGTTAGGTAAGCGCGGGGCCTAGTGCCACGAATGACCCCGCGGGGCCAGAGTGCTAGTAAAGATCGCTAAGCACCAGTAGGCTATGGGGACACTGCCATTCCGATGACACAGTTTTCTAAAAATAACTATTTTAGTAAATCTATTGTGAATGACGTGTACACAAATAAAGGGGATTGGCTGACCTATTTCCGCTAACGGTGTAATGCTTTCAAAGACGTCTAGAGCTACGCTACGGAATTTGACCTTCAAAAAGGATTACAAAGTGCCTCTTTCGTTTCTTTACAATCGTTTCCAGCATACGTTCTACCATCCACTCTTTGGTTCTACATGTATAGGCTATTAACCAGGACGAGACATGTTCAGGACCTAAGCGCGGGGCCTGGGGCAGTCGCCCCAGCTGCCACCCTCAAACGCCGCTCCTGTGAGCTATAGACATTGTTACAAGACTTGCGAGCTATAGACATTGTAAGCGTATATGTACCAAGTTGGCGTCAGTAGTAGACAGACAAGACAATCGATATGATGATGAACCGAGTCATACTAAAAGTCAACATGTTTCGGCGGGCCTATGTGTGCAGCTGATTGCAATCATTACAATAATGACATCTTATAAAGTAATAGAATGTAACTAAAAATGTTGTGTCACTTGTTGGATCAAGACCACGCATTGAACAAAGTTATAATTATAGACAAGCAATAGATAATTGGGACTTCCGAGGTTAAGAACAAAATAGTACAAATAAAAATATAAGATAGTTGTTACTGACTGTTACTTAGGGGAGAGAATCTGAGACTTTCATCGTCTACCATCGTGGCTTGCCATACCCCGTGATCTACTCAGCTAAAACCATATTTTGTGGTGTTTGGAGGGTTTTATAATTAGATATTCTTTTACCAAAGCAAAGACAAAATACATTCACAATGATATAATAATTAAAAACGTCATCATCATGGCCGCCATATAAAACATTCACAAATTATATAAGTGCACACACTCAACGTAACAACAAAGTTTGCTTCATAAGGTAATAGTAAGACAACTTTATTACTAGGGTAATAATAAGATAGCTTACTAGGGTAATAACAAGATATCTTACTAGGGTAATAACAACATAACTTCCTAGGGTAATAATAATATAACTTCCTAGGGTAATAATAACATAACTTCCTAGGGTAATAATAACATAACTTCCTAGGGTAGTAATAACATAACTTCCTAGGTTAATAATAAGATAACATACTAGGGTAATAATAAGATAACTTACAAGGGTAATAATAAGATAACTTACTAGGGTAATAATGAGGTAACATACTAGGGTAATAATAATAAAGGGGCCGTCCATAAAGTACGTCACGCTCCAGAGGGGGGAGAGGGTGTAAGAAAGTGTGACAGGGAGGAGAGGGCTGTCCGGCCATGTGTGACGTCACGGTGTTTAATGTTTAATTTTAATTGTATAGTTAATAAAAAATATATTTTTGTACGAAAGTGTGACGTACTTTGGGAGGGNCCTTAATGGCCACTTAAAACAAATTCCTCCAACAATCTCAGTTTTATCGTCTCCTTGATGGTCCTAGTTTACACTTGGCCCTAGTCTACTCCTGGCCATCTGCCAACACGCCTTCCACTCCTCCTGCATGTAGACACTTCTCACCGCCCCTGGTTGATGTAAACACAACCCCCCCAGACAACCCACCCACCCCCACCACCTGTTGATACATTACATCGCATCGACCTACATCAGACTCTACCCAACTTTCTCGATCATTAAAAAATTAATTTCAAGATTTCAAAAACATTTGGTTAACGAAATGTGCAGACAGTGATTCAGATAATATCACGTATCTACGCATGCGTCGTAAGCATGCCAGACTAACCAATCAGCAATCGGTAATAAACTTGGTTCGTTTATTTATATTAGCAACCAGCGTGATAATGTCTACTAAATGATTATTGGTGCATATTAATCAGATCGTCGAGAAGAAGTCAAACCATGTGTAGCATGATGTGTTGTGCTTGGCATGGGGGATTATATGCCAGGATGGGGTGTGATATGCCAGGATGTGGTCAATATGCCAGGATGTGGTCAATATGCCAGGATGTGGTCAATATGCCAGGATGTAGTCAATATGCCAGGATGTGGTCAATATGCCAGGATGGGGTGTGATATGCCAGGATGGGGTGTGATATGTCAAGATGGGGGTGTGATATGCCAGGATGTGGCGTGATATGCCAGGATGGGGTGTGATATGCCAGGTTGGGGTGTGAAATGCCAGGATGGGGTGTGATATGCAAGGATGGGGTGTGATATGCCAGGATGGGGCGTGATATGCCAGGATGGGGCGTGATATGCCAGGATGTGGTCAATATGCCTCAATATGGTCAATGTGTCAGGATGTGGTCAATATGCCAGGATGTGGTCAATCTGCAGGGAATATGGCAATTTATCTGGATGCTGGTTGGATGTAGTTGCTATGCTATGAGCTACCAGCTATAGAACCGTTATGATGACTGTTGGACCGTTAGTCTTTGAGTTGCTGAGTTGAGATTTAGGGGGCGTTTTTTTCTGGTAGGTGATGACCCCGCCATATTGAAAGTTAGAGTTACACCTGTCATATAGCTTAGAAAGGAGAGATACTTGTATTTACCTGTAAGTCGGGGAAGACATGAGTTATGTGTCAGAAATTAATTTAGTTAGACGACAATTCTTGTTATGACTGCACGCACAGAACTCTTAGTAAACACGTGATAAAAGCCGAGAGTCTTATGTACCACGTGACTGGCTTATTGAAAGCAACAGTACGCGGAAATATTGTCAGAGATCAAATTCAAATGTTACATGATTTAGTCCAAGTTTCTATGCTTTAGTCCAAGTATCTATGCTTTAGTCCAAGTATCTATGCTTTACTCCAAGTATCTATGCTTTAGTCCAAGTATCTATGCTTTAGTCCAAGTATCTATGATTTAGTCCAAGTATCTATGATTTAGTCCAAGTATCTATGGTTTAGTCCAAGTATCTATGATTTAGTCCAAGTATCTATGATTTAGTCCAAGTATCTATGATTTAGTCCAAATATCTATGATTTAGTCCAAGTATCTATGATTTAGTCCAAGTATCTATGATTTAGTCCAAGTATCTATGATTTAGTCCAAGTATCTATGATTTAGTCCAAGTATCTATGATTTAGTCCAAGTATCTATGATTTAGTCCAAGTATCTATGGTTTAGTCAATGAAAGTATCTATGATTTAGTCCAAGTATCTATGATTTAGTCCAAGTATCTATGATTTAGTCCAAGTATCTATGCTTTAGTCCAAGTATCTATGCTTTAGTCCAAGTATCTATGATTTAGTCCAAGTATCTATGATTTAGTCCAAGTATCTATGATTTAGTCCAAGTATCTATGAATTAGTCCAAGTATCTATGATTTAGTCCAAGTATCTATGATTTAGTCCAAGTATCTATGATTTAGTCCAAGTATCTATGATTTAGTCCAAGTATCTATGATTTAGTCAATGAAAGTATCTATGATTTAGTCCAAGTATCTATGATTTAGTCCAAGTATCTATGATTTAGTCAATGAAAGTATCTATGGTTTAGTCAATTAAAGTATCTATGGTTTAGTCAATTAAAGTATCTATGGTTTAGTCAATTAAAGTATCTATGATTTTGTCAATGAAAGTATCTATGGTTTAGTCAATTAAAGTATATATGGTTTAGTCATAGTATCTATTATCTATGGTTTAGTCAATTAAAGTATATATGGTTTAGTCATAGTATCTATGGTTTAGTCAATTAAAGTATATATGGTTTAGTCATATTATCTATGGTTTAGTCAATGAAAGTATATATGGTTTAGTCACTGAAAGTATATATGGTTTAGTTATAGTATGTTTGATTTAGTCAAATTATCTATGGTTTAGTCAATGAAAGTATATATGGCTTAGTCATAGTATCTTTGATTTAGTGAAATTATCTATGGTTTAGTCAATGCAGTCCTATTCTGTATGATATATTAATCTATGGTTTAGTCAATGAAAGTGCCAATAGTCACTTAGAGCTACAGTCAGACAAGGTAACTTGTTTGCCAGTTTTTGGTTTTATCCATACCCAAGTTTTATTAATCATTTGTCTGTGACTCTTTCAAAGTAAACTATCATCTCATCTATCTACCAGGAATATCCAGTGATATCCAGCAATATCCAGCAATATACATCCTTATAACCATAGCTGACCACGTCCAGTCCTCCCCCCCCCCCCGGTGATATAATTAGACCATGAATCCCGCTCCGGCTGGCATGGAGTGGACATCATTAGCCCACAAGTGGACACAAGTCCGCCATATAGCCACGACCTTTGCTCTAACTGACCAGACCAGACGCCAGACACTCGATGGCCATCCATTCCTTCTTAAAGATTTAACTGGACTTAAGCAACGAGGGGGGGGGGACATTTCAGGTCCTCGGTTATACTTAGACAGAATGTTCGATGATATTTTTGGGTGGTGGGACGTCTAGAGCCTGCACTGGTCTTCAGGAGTGAATTAATAACTTGATGGCTATCAGAGAACACACAGAAAGTATATGTCAATGAAAACGTTGGTTTCCCCACTCGCTGTAGATCTTAACTCGTCATACAAAATTCTGAAGCATTTACTGAGCCCTTAAGGGTCTTTATTCGCTTATACCGTCTATTCGCCGACGTCATCGATTCTAGGATCTAATCGATACTGTGATCTAATCGATTCTCTTATCCAATGATTCTCTGATCTTTTTCATTCTCACATGTGATTGATTCTTTTTTTTTTAAGGAAATGAGCCACATGCCGATACTGGAGAACATACATTACTTTTGTGAACGTTCCAAAAATAGAGCGCTTGCCACTGTGTCTTTCTATGGGCTCCCACCTCAGTTGGGCACCAGGCTATAACAAGAGTTGTCTAAATTCTCGCGTATCTGTTTGACCACCAGTTGGGTTATTTGAGGCCTGGTGTCCTAGAGTCCACGTATCTGTTTGACTAACCCTTAAGTTGATTGAGGCCAGGTTTCCTAATGTCCATGTACCTGTGTGACCACCCGTTCAGTTATTTGAGAGCAGGTTTCCTAACGTCCATGTATCTGTTTGACCACCCGTTCAGTTATTTGAGAGCAGGTTTCCTAACGTCCATGTATCTGTTTGACCACCCGTTAAGTTGATTGAGACTAGGTTTCCTAACGTCCATGTATCTGTGTGACCACCCGTTCAGTTATTTGAGAGCAGGTTTCCTAACGTCCATGTATCTGTTTGACCACCCGTTAAGTTGATTGAGACTAGGTTTCCTAACGTCCATGTATCTATTTGACCACCCGTTAAGTTGATTGAGACTAGGTTTCCTAACGTCCATATATCTGTTTGACCACCCGTTAAGTTGATTGAGACTAGGTTTCCTAACTTCCATGTATCTGTTTGACCACCCGTTAAGTTGATTGAGACTAGGTTTCCTAACGTCCATGTATCTGTTTGACTAGCCGTTAAGTTGAACATCTCCATTATATCATCATGCCAGCTCATTCTCTCACACACAAATCTTCACTTTGGCTACATGCACCATTAGATACCCGTAACATTAGATACCCCTTACACTAGCTACCCGCTACATTAGCTACCCCCTACACTAGCTACCCGTAACATTAGATACCCCCTACACTAGCTACACGCAACATTAGCTACCCCCTTACACTAGCTACCCGCTACATTAGCTACCCCTTACACTAGCTACCCGTAACATTAGATACCCCCTACACTAGCTACCACATTAGCTACCCCCTACACTAGCTACAAGATTAGCTACCCCCTACACTAGCTACCCCCTACACTAGCTACCCGTAACATTAGCTACCCCCTACACTAGCTACCGCCTACACTAGCTACCCGCAACATTAAGCTTCTCGTAACATTAGCAATCCCCTACACTAGCTACCCGTAACATTAGTTACCCCCTACACTAGCTATCCCCTACACTAGCTACCCGCAACATTAGCTACCTCCTACACTAGCTTTCCGTAACATTAGCTACTCTATACACTAGCTGCCCTAAACATGAGCTGCCCGAAACTTGTGCTACCTGTAAATTATCTTCCCTTGACTAGCTGCCCTAACTATAGCTGCCCCTATAACAGCTGCCTATAACTATAGATGCCCACAACATTAACTGATCATAACCTGAGTTGAGAATAGCACGGTTTATTTAAACAAGGTTTATATGTATAGTTTTTTGTTTCTTGTTTTTTTACTAGAATTGTTATATTGATGTCCATTATGGGCAATAAGTTAAATGTGACAAAGTATATTCGAAAAGTTGACGTTTGACAAAATAGATAATAATGAACTTGATATCTGATAAAGTTGACATTTTACAAACTCAAAATCTGACGAATATTTTTTTTAAGTTGACATCGACAAACCTGATATCTCAGAAAGTTGATGTTTCGACAACGTTGTTTTACATAAAGTTGTTACATAAAGGTTGTTACATTAAGGTTGTTACGTAAAGGTTGTTAAATGACGGTAGTCAATGTTACTTTCAGTTGTTTTGTTTACTTTTTATTTGCTAACATCTCTGGCCGTCGTCACATGATATCGACCAGAACGAGTATTATATGAAGTAGAAATCGATTATTTGATGAGTGACTGAACCGACCCAAAGCCTCCTACAGATTTTTCTGTACTGCCTGGTCGTCTGCTTTACTTTTCTATCGTCTGCTGGCATCGCCTTGGGCGGGAACCAGAAGCGTTTACTGGGGTCTCCCGGTGATTTCCTCTCGGTGTTGGGTTGGTGGTGCGGCAAACAATTTTATTTGGGATTATTTTCTTATTTACTGAATTTTGTTCGATGAACGTAAGGGATAGAAATGTTGATTGGTAACATGGAGTTTTAAAGTAAGTTAGTAATAGGGATTTGTATATTAGTTGGAAATAGGACGTTATAAAGTAAGTAAATAGAATACAGTTATACAGGGTATGAGTTAGCCTGAATGATTTCATTGACGCTTTGGCTTTCACGACAGCTAATTTATTTTTTAAAATGTATTCTTCATTTCCTTATATTCGTTTTATTTGTGTATTGTTTATTCGGTGAGGAAGGCTCTTTGCCGAAACGTTCGTTGTTTTGTAAAGTCCTTTCAGGCCAACACATACCCTGTTTACCTGTTTTCCATTTGCCAGATTTCAGTCTCACCTTCAAGTTATGAAGTAAGTTAGTCATAAGTTTTTACTTTTTATATTCGTTTTATTTGTGTATTGTATTTGTATGTCCGTTGACAATGGCTCTTTGACGAACCGTCCGCTGTTTTGTTATGTCCTGTCAGGCTAACTCTTACATTGTTTTCGTCTTTTCCGTTTACTTTTTTATAAGCCTGATTTCAGTCTCACCCCCAAGTTATGAAGTAAGTTAGTCATGGGGTTTTTTAATTTTTATATTCGTTGTATTCGTGTATTGTATGTCCGTTGAAAAAGGCTCTTTGCCGAAACGTTCGCTTTTTTTGTTATGTTCTGTCGTGCAGGCTAATTCATCTTTTCCATTTTTACTTTTTTTATAAGCCCGATTGCAGTCTCACCCCTCATAATGTTCATAGGGACTTGTAGTCTTAGTTGAGTGACGTACAGTTTCAGTAAATTCCATTCTGAAATTTTGGTGCAAATTCGTCTATCAAACACAAACAGCAAAGTTTAGATTGTCATGCACATATGATATAGTAAGGAAATCTATGTAAAGAGTGTTTTTATACACATACAGTTTATGTACAAATCTAGTGTGTCATGTACACATACAGTTTATTTTCAAATCTAATGTTTCATGTACACATACAGTTTATGTACAAATCTACTGTTTCATGTACACATACTATGTTTTATCTCACTGACACATTGAGCCCTCCCCATGTGAACATTAAGTCTCATCTCCCAGACACAGACAACGTTCTTCCAATTCTACAGAAGGTATATTCAGTCCACTTTACTCGGCTGACAATGTCTGGCTTAATACACCAACGGTTCCCGCCCATTTTACGACAGGACCAAACGTAGCCACGAATATTAATTAACTCACTGAAGTATTCAAAGGTAAATCTCGACTCATGTACGCAAAACAAAATTTTAACAAGTTTGTTGACTACATCGTAATAAGATAGTTTTGTTGTGCGCTATGCGTTGTTTTTAAGTTGCGCATCTACATGGTACAACGCGCAATAGTTGGTGTGCATGATTGACTTTTGTATTCCCGGTACTACTAATACAATTTTTCTGGTTGTGCTTTTGACAGAAGATGTGCCATTGATCCCAGTAGATGCTACCACTCAGAGTTTCCACTACACGTAGGCGCCTTCACTCATAGCTGCCAATATTCAGATTTTCCACCACGTTAGCTGCCACCAATCATAGCTGCCACCAGGGCCCCACACTTTCGCAGGGTCCACCTATCTTAATTTTCTCTTATTCGATCCCTTATATTAACTTCACCGTCTTGTCTGTCTGTCTGACTGTCCGTCGCGATCTCGCGGAAAAACAAAAGTCGAAAATGACCCACTTCACGGAATCCTATCGAGCTGAAATTTTGCACATAGACTTTTTGTCACCTAACAATGCATTCTATCAAAATTTCATAACGACCAAATGTAGGCCTACAGTAATGAAATTAATGAATTTTTAGAATATGTCTATGTATCTCTATGTAGCATGTAAATGATTAAGCTAGTCTGTCGCACGGTGCGTATTATATTGAACATACTTCGCGGGGCGTATTATATTGAAAATACTTTATAAAAATTTTCCGACCTGTAAATTATTATGCTAGTCTATCGCGCGGTGCGTATTAAATTAAACATAATCAATACTTTTATTTATGTCTCATATATAAGGGATTTATAGTTAAAAACTTTGATTTTAAGGGTTGTTTGATTATCCTTATTAATTCCTTATCCCTACTCAGACTGTGCCCCGCGCAATCCGTTTCACATACTGATCCGTATAGGGCCCCATAATAGCTAAGGCCAGCCTGGCTAAATAAAGCTGCCAATACTCAGATTTTCAACCACTGTTACCAGCAACCACTAAAAGCTACCACCACTGTTAGCTGCCACCACTAAAAGCTGCCACAACTGTTAGCTGCCACCACTAAAAGCTACCACCACCGTTACCTGCAACCACTAAAAGCTACCACCACTGTTAGCTGCCACCACTAAAAGCTGCCACAACTGTTAGCTGCCACCACTAAAAGCTAACTACATTTAAAGCAGCAGTCACCTATTTATGCCTCACCATATTTTATTGCTTCATTTTGAAATAAACGTAATAACAACTCGATAAAGAAATGCACTGACTTCCATGAGGTAGAAGTAAAGTGCTAGTCCACACTGTCGTAATCTAACCTAGGGTAAATACTGCCCTAATCTAACCTAGGGTAAATACTGCCCTAATCTAACCTAGGGTAAATACTGACCTAATCTAACCTAGGGTAAATACTGCCCTAATCTAACCTAGGGTAAATACTGCCCTAATCTAACCAAGGGTAAATACTGCCCTAATCTAACCAAGAGTAAATACTGCCCTAATCTAGCCAAGGGTAAATACTGCCCTAATCTAACCTAGGGTAAATACTGCCCTAATCTAACCAAGAGTAAATACTGCCCTAATCTAACCTAGGGTAAATACTGCCCTAATCTAACCTAGGGTAAATACTGCCCTAATCTAACCTAGGGTAAATAGTAAATACTGCCCTAATCTAACCCAGGGTAAAAACTGCCCTAATATATCCCAGGGTAAATACTGCCCTAATCTAACCTAGGATAAATACAGTCCTAATCTAACCTAGGGTAAATACTGCCCTAATCTAACCCAGAGTAAATACTGCCCTAATCTAACCTATTATAGGGTAAATACTGCCCTAATCTAACCCAGAGTAAATACTGCCCTAATCTAACCTATTATAGGGTAAATAATGCCATAATCTAACCCAGGGTAAATACTGTTCTATTCTAAACTAGGGTAAATACTGCCCTAATCTAACCCAGAGTAAATACTGCCCTGATCTAACCTAGGGCAAATACTGCCCTATTCTAACCTAGGGTAAATACTGCCCTAATCTAACCAAGATTAAATACTTCCCTAATCTATAATAATCCAGGGTAAATACTGTCCGAATATAATCCAGGTGCTAGTGCATTCTATCAGAATCATCGTCATAAATACTTTGATGTTCTTCGTCATCAACTGCTGAATTGTTTAAATCTCTCACTGGCCGCAGTAATCCACAGAGTAAATCTTCCATCTTTATATGAAGTACTTGTTTGAACACACGCAGAGATGGGGGAAAGGGGGTGTTTATTCACGTGGCTGTGTTTATATGCAACTGAATCATCTCGATGTAAATTACCTGTCCAATTACCTGTCAGGTGTTTCAGTAGCATCAGGATTCTTGCAAGTTGGACGATTGGCTCGTGTAATGTGTTTGAATGTAGTGGTTGGTAGTTGAATGGGTTGGTAGTTGAATGGGTTGGTAGTTGAATGGGTTGGTAGTTGAATGGGTTGGTAGTTGAATGGGTTGGTAGATGAATGGGTTGGTAGTTGAATGGGTTGGTAGATTAATAGGTTAGTAGATTAATAGGTTGGTAGTTGAATGGGTTGGTAGTTGAATGGGTTGGTAGATGAATAGGTTGGTAGTTGAATGGGTTGGTAGTTAAATGGGTTGGTAGTTGAATGGGTTGGTAGTTGAATGGGTTGGTAGTTGAATGGGTTGGTAGTTGAATGGGTTGGTAGTTGAATGGGTTGGTAGATGAATGGGTTGGTAGTTGAATGGGTTGGTAGATGAATGGGTTGGTAGTTGAATGGGTTGGTAGATAAATAGGTTGGTAGATTAATAGGTTGGTAGTTGAATGGGTTGGTAGTTGAATGGGTTGGTAGATGAATTAGTTGATAGATGAATGGGTTGGTAGATGAATTAGTTGATAGATGAATGGGTTGGTAGATGAATTAGTTGATAGATGAATGGGTTGGTAAGTGGATTGGTTGGTAGTTGAATGGGTTGATAGATGAATGGGTTGGTACAATAATGGGTTGGTAAGTGGATTGGTAAAGGCCATGTCTAGTCCAGGTCAAGGCCATGTCTAGGCCATGTCAAGGCCAGATGGAGACAGACACTGAGAAGCCCAAGCATATGATGCACGTGAGATTTGATGAATAAGTTCCAAATCTTCTGTATGTAGCTGTGCTGTTCCTTTCAATGGACTGTCCTCCATAAAATACCTGTGCCACACATTGTACTCTCCCTGTCAACATCCCTACAATAATCTCATGTTTAAAATCCTTCCTAGGTAGATAGTCTTTAATTACGTCTTCACCCCCCCTCCGAGTCGAGTTCAATACAGATCTTTTCTTCCCCACCCCTCCACACACACACGGTGAAATAAAAATGTGTATTGATATGACGGAGGCAGTGGATCGTGATATAAAAATAATTCGAATACTTACTGACACCAAAAGGAACTTCTTGATATTAATGTGATCTTTCAACTACGGATTATTGAACGACATGGATAAGTAGCAAAGTAAAACATAGATGATTAGCGAAGTAGATCAGTAGAATTTATAGAACATTTGTTCTTATGGATAAGTGGCAAAGTAGACAAGTACAAGCTTTTGAATATATACCCATAGTAGGTTGTTCTGGGGCGTCCATGGCGATCACTTTTTTCAAAAGCTCAACTTAACTTACGCGAATATTATTGCATGCGTTCGAATCGGTGTGCTCGACAGCCGAAAATTGGTAAATGGGTGAGTTCCATAAAAGAATGACTCATTAAATTTGAGTTAATTACAATGATTTATTTTCCACAAAATTTCTCTAAATATACTTCGAGTTGTTTACCTTGCAGAGGGTTTGAAACTTCAGCAAAACTATTAACGGCTCTTTTTACATCATTCCCTTTTCTCTAAATTAAAATATAAGCTCAAACAATGACGTCATATGATATTTTAAGGCGAGAAACACCACACGTTCTGTTAGTTACCGAGCGACCTGGGCCTTTATATTATAGATGGATATGTAGCAGTTTTAACTAGTAGAAATTAAACTCCGGTAAAATATGATTTGATCTAACACTTATCTCATAAATAATTATCTGATTTTTTTTTTATTAATAGGTTGACATTCGTGGTACCTAACCTCCTTGTTTTTACGTGGTTCGCCGCATTAGGTTCTTATCTGATGTGAACAAAGTCGCAAACGTTAATTTTTTAAAATTTCTTTTTATATATTTTTGTGGGTCTTAATTAACTAGATGTTTTTCTCATCTGTCAACAGTCTGTGGACAAAGAACCTAAGACAAAAGACTAACCCCTGGCCCGTCTCAACTACAAGACTTGAGTCTCAGAAATGATCACACATCATTGTTGACCGCACCGCGTTCAAAGCGCGTGTAGTGTATCGTTCGCACCGCATCCATGTGCGTAACGGTGCGGGTACGGACTATGGGATGCGGGAAAAGCAGACACCGCTCACCCGAGGACTCGGAAATTGATTTGAAAAACAGCAGCAAGAACAGCTCTTCCCACAATGCCAAGAAACGGAAGCTCGGGTCGGACGAGAAGAAAACAGTGGAAGGAGAGAAGGAGGGGGCAGGTATGTTGTATGGGCATGTCATGATGGGACATGTATTTGTATGTGATTTGTGTATATCTGTAAGGGACATATATGTGTGTCTTGTGATCATGTGTGTATTTATGTAAGGGACAAATATGTGTGTCTTGTGATCAATGTGTATATCTGTAAGGGACAAACATGTGTGTCTTGTGATCAATGTGTATATCTGTAAGGGACAAACATGTGTGTCTTGTGATCAATGTGTATATCTGTAAGGGACATAATGTGTGTCTTGTGATCATGTATGTGTTTATGATGGTGATATGTGTATGCCGTCTCGAGGTCTCTTGTCTTTGTCTCAAACTCATCTCCGCACTTATGTTGCTCATTGTTATGTTTGGAGCTCACGTGTATGGGGAGTTTGTTAAAGATGTATGTCTGAATTGCGATATTTTGCTTTGAGACAGTCAATGTGTTTGACGAAATATTTTATGTACATTCTACAATGGCCATAATAATAACTCTAAAACATGATTCCCAATGTAACAAGTCTGTTTTGAACAGTATCGACATTTCAATAGGATCTTATTTTAAAAAAATAACTCAGGTTCGTTTGGGCCGCATATTTTCTTTAGCTTTACAGAAATTGAAATATTGAAGTTATAAATTTGCAGTATGAAATACTTCTGCAGTTCGGTGCCATGACAATTGGTGCAGTGGTGTACCTGGGTCGAAACATTGTGTTTCCTGTTGTTGGGATTGTTATGCAAATTTGTTCTGACTCTGTACCCTGTACTCTGACTCTGTACCCTGTGATCTGACTCTGTACCCTGTGATCTTACTCTGTACCCTGTGATCTGACTCTGTACCCTGTGCTCTGACTCTGTACCCTGTGCTCTGACTCTATATACCCTGTGCTGTGACTCTGACTCTGTATACCCTGTGCTCTGACTCTGTATACCCTGTGCTCTGACTCTGTATACCCTGTGCTGTGACTCTGACTCTGTACCCTGTGATCTGACTCTGTACCCTGTGCTCTGACTCTGTACCCTGTGCTCTGACTCTATATACCCTGTGCTGTGACTCTGTATACCCTGTGCTCTGACACTGTATACCCTGTGCTCTGACTCTGTATACCCTGTGCTGTGACTCTGACTCTGTATCCTGTGCTGTGACTCTGTACCCTGTGCTGTGACTCTGTACCCTGTGCTGTGACTCTGACTCTGTACCCTGTGCTCTGACTCTGTACCCTGTGATCTGACTATGTACCCTGTGCTGTGACTCTTTACCCTGTGCTGTGACTCTGTACCCTGTGCTCTGACTCTGTACCCTGTGCTGTGACTCTGTACCCTGTGCTGTGACTCTGACTCTGTACCCTGTGCTCTGACTATGTACCCTGTGCTCTGACTCTGTACCCTGTGCTGTGACTCTGTACCCTGTGCTGTGACTCTGTACCCTGTGCTCTGACTCTGTACCCTGTGCTGTGACTCTGTACCCTGTGCTGTGACTCTGACTCTGTACCCTGTGCTGTGACTCTGACTCTGTACCCTGTGCTGTGACTCTGACTCTGTACCCTGTGCTGTGACTCTGATTCTGTACCCTGTGCTGTGACTCTGTACCTTGTGCTGTGACTCTGACTCTGTACCCTGTGCTGTGACTCTGACTCTGTACCCTGTGCTGTGACTCTGACTCTGTACCCTGTGCTCTGAGTCTGTACCCTGTGCTCTGACTCTGTACCCTGTGCTGTGACTCTTTACCCTGTGCTCTGACTCTGTACCCTGTGCTCTGACTCTGTACCCAGTGCTGTGACTCTGACTCTGTACCCTGTGCT
>MUZC01004411.1:200532-217836 GCA_002072015.1 Radix auricularia | reverse complement strand
AGTCTCACAGATCAGTCTCACACATGTGTCTCACAGATCAGTCTCACAGATCAGTCTCACACATGTGTCTCACAGATCAGTCTCACTCATGAGTCTCAAAGTTCAGTCTCACACATCAGTCTCACACATCAGTCTCACACATCAGTCTCACACATAAGTCTCACACATCAGTCTCACACATCAGTCTCACAGATCAGTCTCACACATGAGTCTCACACATCAGTCTCACACATCAGTCTTACTATGTAGTCTTACAGATCAGTCTCACACATCAGTCTTACTATGTAGTCTCACAGATCAGTCTCACAGATCTGTCTCACAGATCAGTCTCACAGATCAGTCTCACACATCAGTCTTACTATGTAGTCTCACAGATCAGTCTCACACATTTGTCTCACAGATCAGTCTTACACATGAGTCTCACAGATCAGTCTCACACATCAGTCTTACTATGTAGTCTCACATATCGGTATCACACATCAGTCTTACTATGTAGTCTCACAGATCAGTCTCACACATGTGTCTCACAGATCAGTCTCACACATGAGTCTCACAGTTCAGTCTCACACATCAGTCTTACTATGTAGTCTCACAGATCAGTCTCACAGATCAGTCTCACAGATCAGTATCACACATCAGTCTCACAGATCAGTCTCACACATGAGTCTCACAGTTCAGTCTTACACATCAGTCTTACTATGTAGTCTCACAGATCAGTCTCACAGATCAGTCTCACAGATCAGTCTCACAGATCAGTATCACACATCAGTCTTACTATGTAGTCTCACAGATCAGTCTCACACATGTGTCTCACAGATCAGTCTCACACATCAGTCTCACAGATCAGTCTCCCACATGAGTCTCACAGTTCAGTCTCACACATCAGTCTCACACATCAGTCTCACAGATCAGTCTCACACATCATTCTTACTATGTAGTCTCACAGATCAGTCTCACACATGTGTCTCACAGATCAGTCTCACACATCAGTCTCACACATCAGTCTCACACATCAGTCTCACACATCATTCTTACTATGTAGTCTCACAGATCAGTCTCACACATGTGTCTCACAGATCAGTCTCACACATCAGTCTTACTATGTAGTCTCACAGATCAGTCACACACATGTGTCTCACAGATCAGTCTCACAGATCAGTCTTACTATGTAGTCTCACACATCAGTCTCACAGATGAGTCTCACAGGTCAGTCTCACAGATCAGTCTTACATATCAGTCTCACTATGGAGTCTCACAGTTCAGTCTCACACACTGTGTAAGCCGTTTGGTTTGACTGGTAGTCGTTCAGTTGTTTCACAAGTCTCACCATGATGGTGCAGTCCTCGATACCATCCTGGTTGTCCGGCTGGGTTGCCTTGTAGATGGTCCTCATCCAGGCAGGGCTGATGACCTCCTTGCTGTCCACCCACACGTACCTCCCCTCCTCCTCAAGGTCGTCCAGCCCCACCCACGTGTGGAATGTGATCAATCTCTGCAACACCTTCAACCTGTCGCTGGTCCGTAAGGTCATCAGACGCGAGTCACGTGACCGGCACATTTCGTCTGCCAGGTCGTGTGTCCGTAGCCGTGTGTCGTACAGGAGACACACGCGAGTGGTGTTGTAAGTGTATAATGAGAAGTTCAGACGCTCGTCACAGTTGTAGCCCATGTACAGATCGCCCTCGTCCGCACTCGACAGAGCCTCGGTCGCGCTGAGCCATCCTCCGGGCGTGCAGTCTTGAGTCTCGTTGTTGTAGAGAACACTTTGGCATTGAGACCCGAAGCTAACACGAAAAACCAACAACAATGGTGTTACATGTTGTTCAAATAGTGCTTGGTTATTTTAAAAGAAATGATTAAATTTATTAGTAAAAAAGATCTTAAAAAGTAAACTTATAGCTGATTTGGAGCCGTGACAAAATATTTATCCTCTGTTATTACAATTTGAACATTTTCAGAATATCCTGGAAACCTGATTTTTCTCATTCTGAAATCAAGTTTATTGTGAAAGAAGATGAACACATCCAGAACTGCCTTCAGACTTTTTCTTGTATTTTCTTTTTTATTTTCAGCCTAACTCAGGTATACGTTTTAACAAAGATAGCAAAGATAATGTCAACTTGTTGGCAAATTGTTAAATATTCGTTTTAAAATAGTAAACATTTGTCTTGTCTTATCTATAAAGAAGATTATTGCGTCCACAGACCATTCCGGTTTGTTGGCAAGTGATGCAGCGGTCACAGGGGACACCTATGAGCAGGGGCGGATTAAGACTGCACAGGGCCCCGGGCTGCAATCAAACGGGGGCCCTATCCAGCCAGCGTCCCCTAAAATGATTGTTAACAGCTAATATAAGACTGTAACTAAATATTAATAATGAAAAAAAAACGAACACGAAGAAGTAATTGTTTGAAGTGTTCGCCGCCATGTTACAATTGAGTGTGAAAACAAAAAACTTTTAATTCCACTGCTGTGAATCGAACCCGGTACCGCTTGCTTCAGAAGCCATACTCTCTCCACACGGCCAGCAGAGCTCGTCACAACGGAGAAATTTTAAAAATATAAACAATAATTTAAACTATGTTCTCTAAGGGAGGCAGCTAAATCCAGTTGTAGAGAAAATATTTATTAATTTATTTTATTTATATTTCCAAGGGTTCGTGCAAATATTTGTACCCTTTAATTATAATATATAAAAAGTTTGGGGGCCCCCAAACCTCGGGGGCCCCTAGCTTTAGCCCGTTCAGCCCCCCTTAATCCGCCATAGCCTATGAGGGTTTCATGCATTACCCAGCCGACTTTGTTTCACTAACTAGTGTTAGGTACCCATTTGTAGCTGATAAATAGCTACAACAAACATTCTGTATTAGTCAAATGAAGTAGAATTTTTAAAAGACGCGAAATTGATATTAAATTATTTGATTACCCAAGCTATTGGTGAATTCTGTATGTTGAGTAAAGGTGTTTGATGGTAAGTAAATATAAGTAATTCCACGCAAATATTGGCTTAATATCACGTGCCTTAATACATTTTATGATCTGATAACTAATGGACGTGGCTAGTGGTCGGCAACAGTGGCGTCACTAGGGGTGTGTGGTGGGGGTGGCTCGCCCCGGACGACACCAACCCTAGTCACGCCTCTGGTCGGTAACAGTAGCGTCACTAGGGGGTGTGTTGTATTTTGACTTGATCATCACTGGTGCTAAAACGTGTGGCGTTTAATTTGTCCCACCTATATCTACATTGTAATGTATCTTTCAATACAAATATATGTGTGGCTGAGTGGTGAAGCAATTCAATGTATTGTCATAAACACAATGATGATAATCTACGAAAAAAATGAGGACCAATCAGGGTGTGGATTATTGCGGCATACAGTTTATTTGGTAGGATCATCCTCGTGAGAAAGGTATAGAACAGTTTTTAATAAGTACTCTAGCTAAAGCTAAGGTGTACCTGCAGTGTGCAGCCCCAAGTATAAAGAACTATGCCCTATGGACTAAACTGAAGTATTTTCATATTAAAAATCGTCATAAAATGAGATACGAAGTTCTAAATGGTTTGAGTAAACCAATGAATTAAAAAAAAATTGGTAAGAGATTGAGTAATCAGATACCTTAGGACACAGCTGACCATACAGGACATAAGTGACCTGTCCATCCACCCGGCGCCCAGACGTCCTGGTCCCATACTTGGAGCAAGGCGAAGATAAAATTGTCTTCCTTGGATCACTGTTTTGATGACACACAAATAATGACACACAAATAATGACAACAATAATGACAACAAATAATGATAACAAATAATTTCATTAATGCTCGGGTATAACCGGGTAAAAACGCTAGTATAAGAATAAAGTTTAGATTTGATATCTTTATTTAAGCAAGACTTTATTTTTTTTTACTGTTTGCTATTCTATCATTTATCGTCAACAATAACTGACAATGAAATTGAACAAATCTAGAAACACCAGCCATTTAATTATATATTCTATAAACAATTTGTGATATAGACTAGAGACAATAATCGAATTTTTAGATGCGCATCTTACATGAAACCGAACTCTATTTTTTTATACATATCTTTTCAATAAACCGTTAATATATTAGGGACGTAATGGTAAACGTTTGAAGAGATCACGTGAAGTCTAAATTTAGAGTCGGCTACTAACATCACAACCAGGGATGGCCAATATATTATTGTGTTCACACTGGTCTAAATTTAGAGTCAGCTACTAACATCACCATGAAAGATGTCCAATATATTATTGTGTTCACACTGGCGATGAGATTGATGACGTGTGGGGTGAAGTTTTCTACATTCACAGACTTGATAAAATGTCATTACAAAAGGTCTAATTGACGTCACGTGGATGTACATACTTGTCGAAATGACGTAAAGTGGATGTACATACTGGTCTAGTTGACGTCACGTGGATGTACATACTGGTCTAAAAGACGTAAAGTGGATGTACATACTGGTCTAAATGACGTCACGTGGATGTACATACTGGTCTATATGACGTCACGTGGATGTACACACTGGTCTATATGACGTCACGTGGATGTACCTACTGGTCTAAATGACGTCAAGTGGATGTTCATACTGGTCTATATGACGTCACGTAGATGTACATACTGGTGGTCTAAATGACGTCACGTAGATGTACATACTGGTCTAAATGACGTCACGTGGATGTACATACTGGTCTAAAAGAACGTCACGTGGATGTACATACTGGTCTAAAAGAACGTCACGTGGATGTACGTACTGGTCTAAATGACGTCAAGTGGATGTTCCTACCGGTTTAAATGACGTCACTTGAATGTACATACTGGTCTAAAAGATGTACATACTGGTCTAAATGACGTCACGTGGATGTACATACTGCATGTATTATGACCTTACCTATTAGCGTACACCCTGTAAACAAAACGAAGATCAGTTGTGTAAGCATCTTTGTACACATAGGCCACAGTAACCTATGAATTATTCCATGTACACATATTCCACAGTTAGTTTGGACTATTCCATGTACAAATATGCCCTCCTAGCGTCCTCAGTTTTCCAATCTCTATTGAAAACTATCTAAAATGTCACGACTTTCGATTAGATTTGATTGATTCGTTATGGCAATGTGACGTCACAAATCGGTCATTTTTGAACCCAAAGTTGTGATAAGAATGATTCGACCAGGACAAACCATGTTAAATGTTTTTTTAGAAAGAACGCAGTAAAAAAGTAACTTGAGCTTTTATGTTGGACGGGGCCTGTGTACAAATGTATTCAACTCATACGCGAGCACACATCAAACAAGGCGAGAAGAAATTCGTTTGAAATCCCTCTTTAAACAAAATTCTTATAAGTAAATTATTTTTAAATTAAAGTAGCTTTCGAGAAATGTTTAACGCAAAAAAAAAAATTATACATTTGAACAGTTTAGTATAATTAATTATCTAATTGATTTAAAAGTAATTCTAAGGGGTCTATATCTGGAGACCGAGGACCACTGATTTAGTTTTAAAAAAAACAGGCTAAAGTTTAACCAGGTGAACATTATATGACATCATTCACGTGGTGTTTTAACTCACGGGTGTTAAATTCAATATCTCACTGGGCCAAAACTCAAGTCAGAATAAAGTTTGTGGACAGTAAAGGGTAACTGTTAAATCAAACCTTTTGAAATGTAATTATCACTCAATTTATATAAAATCTGCTATGGTTTGAAAAGCTCTATTTTCATATTAAATTTTTCCGTAGGTAATTTTTTTTTTTTAAAGTCCCATAACCTCTTTTTTATTTATTTTTTTTTTTAAAGCTCGTAGGGGATTCTGTTTCCATTAGAACATTCTTGGGCTTAATAAACACTGCGGCACCCATCCCTCTCAAGGTCAGCGGAGATTTTTCTTGGCGTTAGTCATTTCTCAACATTTTTATAGTGCCTTTTCGTGGGCTCGATCCCACACCCCTCAGCTTGTGAGGGGAGCGCACCATTGACAACGCTACTTTGAAATTAAAATTTGAAGAAAAAAAAATTTGGCTGCCAGTCGACTGGCGTCAACCGTAAATATTTTCTAACATTTTAATTAATCTGATCGAAGCGAGATCGGACTGGAATATCATCTAGATCCTTAAGATTTCCAGTGAATGTTATTGCTCCTGCATACCGCAGGGATATTAAAATTATTTTCCCTATAATCCCCCGTCAGGCAGGATGGCAGGATATATTTGTATGTCCATAAAACAATCAGAGGCCTGATGTAAGTTTATTCGTGGTCTGATGTGGCCCGCGGGCCGTGAGTTTGACACGGATATTTTAACACATATCTCATGTCAACGTACCTGGTAATTGTATCTTTTTTCATTACTTACAAAAAAGCCTACTCCACTCAGACAGTGACGGTATTTGACGACTGCTACACACGAGTGTTCACCGTAAACCACATCTTAATGTCTTGTTAGTATTACTTGATACCAAACGGCCGCCGTCTCCCACAATGAAATAAGTACGTTTCAGAATAGCATGAGTTGTTTCAACGCGTCTTGTACTGACCCCCGATCCCGTTCATCTAATAAGCATGTAAAAACCGTCGCCTTGCATGAGTTGTTTCAACGCGTCTTGTACTGACCCCCGATCCCGTTCATCTAATAAGCATGTAAAAACCGTCGCCTTGCATGAGTTGTTTCAACGCGTCTTGTACTGACCCCCGATCCNTTTTTTTTTTTTTTTTTTAGTCCCATAACCTCTTTTTATCGAGGTCGTAGAGGATTCTAATGTTTCCATTAGAATATTCTCGGACTTAATGGACACCTGGCGGCGCCCATCCCTCTCCAGGTCAGCGGAGCACTTTCTAAGCGTTAGTCATTGCACATTTTTATAGTGGCTTATCGTGGGCTTGAACCCACGCCCCTTAGCTTGTGAGGCTAGCGCACTATTGACTTCGCTACCCAGCCGTTCATCTAATAAGCATGTAAAAACCGTCGCCTAGTATGAGTTGTTTCAACACGTCTTGTACTGACCCCGGGTCCCGTTTAACTAATAGACAGATTAAACCGTCGCCTAGCGTGAGTTGTCTCAACACGTCTTGTACTGACCCCAGGTCCCGTTTAACTAATAGACAGATTAATCCGTCGCCAAGCACGAGTTCTAAGGATTGAGGACGATCATTTCGAGGGTGGAAATTCCTTCCGGTTTAAAGATCCGGGTCATTTATATGACCCCTGCAGTATCGAATCCTTCTTACCAACTTGTTCTTAAAGTCGTGCCTCTGTGGACTTACACCTGTGGGACGGGGGGGGGGGGGGGGGGGGGGGGCCGCCGGGTTTTATTTGGGGNGGGGGGGTGGAGGGGACGTCGAGTTATATTTGTGAGATCACCTCAAGGTGTAAAACCTGGCTGATGTTGTTGATGTTTTCAGTTGTCCTTGACCTTCTCGACCTACAGACGGAGGAGACCTTATCTGTCCCTGAAACGAAAGCGCCAGCCTGTACAGCATTGTCTTTGTATCGATGGGGTCGTATGTTGACTGATTGAGAACCATCGAAAGATAACGGAGAAAAGAGATCGCGATTCTTTGTGCAACCATAACTCACAGCTTTTAATTCGATATTAAATTATAGATACCATGAAGTCCTTGAGGCTTTCATCTCCCATTTCCGTATCGACATTCATATAGAATCGATGTGCCCATAGAACGAAACCGTTTTTTATAATCTCAATGATTACTCCGGAGTCGTTCCTTGGTCCTCAAACAAAACAAATCGTTGATCATTATAGATGACGCCCCTCAGAACAGAGGTTCTCAAGTTGTTCTACACGAAGACAACAAATTTGATATGCATTATTCATAGTTAACAGAAAAGTAGTTATTTAGCTTTCAACATTTTCGTTTTAAATTTCGTGGCATATTTTTTTAAAGTAAATAATTTAATGGGCAGCCATGTTGTATGACGTCAGCTGCTACGTCATTTTCTACATGTTGAGATGTGACAGAGATGGTGTGACGTGTGACAACTGATGGAGCAAATGTCTGTGACGTAGATTTTTATCACATATTGGCGAAAAGTGAAAACATTTTAAAAATAAATTCTACATCACATATTTTGATATCACATTGTTTTAAGACAATTTTTCTCTTGGGCTTTTAAGACCTGTCACTTAACCAGTCTTCTAAAGGTAGGATGCCCTCAACTAAATCACTTTTTGAGAATCCCTGTTAATCTTGTTAAACATGTTTGCTCGTCCCTTCATCGCTATGTTACAACCTTACATACACACCCCAAAAAATCAAAGAGCGTTATGTGTGCTTGTATCATTTGTATCTTTTGTATGATTATCATCTATGCTTCTTGGATTTTTATCAACATTGCTATCAGTATCATCACTATCATTGCATGGTTACTAGTGAATTGTTATTTTCATACCTTTTACCACGTTTTTACCACGTTTTTCTTAGTTTGCTTTCTTGTCTGGATGTTTGTCTGTCTTTCCGGGGCAAAAATTGAATTCCTTTTTTCTTAGTTTGCTTTCTTGTCTGGATGTTTGTTTGTCTTTCCGGGGCAAAAATTGAATTCCTTTTTTGAACCACTTCTGATCATCCAATTTTGATGAAATTTTGCATGCATACTTGATTCACATGACAATTTAATATTTCATTAATTATAGTACTCAATTCTACTTAAATGAAAACTAAAAAGTATAAAATAAAAATATTTTTAAAAAAGTTTTAAAGATACCACGTTTTGTGAACTAAAAAGAAGAAAATAAACTAAAAACGTGGGGCGCATTCGGCTGAAATTAAATGAAGTATCATATATAGACTGTGGAGGAATTTGAAACTGAAAAGTTTAATGTAATAGCATTAATAGACCAAATTTCAGCCGAATGCGCCCGACGTTTTTAGTTTATTTTCTTCTTTTTAGTTCACAAAACGTGGTATCTTTAAAACTTTTTTAAAAATATTTTTATTTTATAAATGTAAACATTCACATGTTTATAAAATAATACAGGTCATTATTTAACTCTTGAGCTAAAACTGACCAGATGGGTTCTTGTTTGACAACTTGTGACCTTTAGTCCACGTAATTTCTTCCCTTAAGGGAACAACGAGAATTTGTATGTGCTTGTTCTTGTATACAGAATAATAAAGTTTGTATTTAATTATAAATGTATTTGTTTTGTGCTTCCAAATATGTTTACTACTTTGCTATTAATTCTTTTATCCACAAGTGCTTCCGGTTTTTTAATTAAATTAATGAAGTTTAATTGTAGCGAAGTCAAAAGTGCGCTCGCCTCAGAAGCTGAGGGGCGTGGGATCGAGTCCACGAAAAAGCTATAAAAATGTTGTGAAATGACTAACGCTAAGAAATCCTCCGCTGACCTAGAGAGTGATGGGCGCCGCCAGTGTCTACCAAGTCCGCGAATGTTCTAATGGAAACAGTACCCCCTACGAAAAAGAGGTTAGAGGACTATAAATTTTTTTTTTTAAATTGTCAATAAACAATAACCAGTAAAAAATGTGGAAGCCCTGTTTCCTGGATGTGTCATATACAAAAGATGCATATTGTGGTGTAGTTCTGGCCAATGTAAGTCAGCATTTCAGTTTCCTATTATTTTTCCAACATGTGGAGGGCAAGAAACAAATCAGGGGTGGTCTTGGACTTACTTGCTGGCTAATGACATGATGGAGCAGGGTTCAATTCCCGGAAGTGGCTTTTAAAGTGGTGGTTTTGGTTTCTATCACTTGATAATACTTTGGTTCCTAGTTCCCAGACATTCACTGCTTTATTTTGCAATTTGGGAAAAGGGGGGGGGGGGGATTCTGAGTTTCTTTAGCTTTGTACATTTCCATTAAACCTTTATAAATAACGCAGGTGATTGTGCACTTGTCACACGATAGAAACGAACATTTACATGGCAACAACACGATAAAACATAAAACTATTTTGTTGAAATCTCAACACAAATCCGCGACAAAGGCGGACAATGAAATGTTTATGTCAACAAAGTCAAGCGCTAAGCTGCAAGGGCTTGGAGAGTAGAAGGATTCAAGTGATGGGTCGGTAGTTAATGGCTGGAACTGGTTGTGTGGTCCATGTTAGTGTGTGTGTTGTGTGGGGCGACTCTCCAATCTTGTACGTTATATTGTGTTGTTGTGTAAGAACGCTATGAATATAATGTATTATTTCGAGTGGTAAAGCATTAAGTTAATAAAGAAATAATTAGAAAAGCTTTAAATTTCGGTTCCCATTTGTGATCGCTCTTTTTGGTGTCTTCACCAGTTCTCTTCTCCAGGTCATTTTGGGTCGACCTCTTTTTCTCTTACCCTCGGGGTTCCAAGTAATGGCTTGTCTCACAATACTGGATGTAGGCTTTCTGAGGGTAAGGCCAATCCATCTCCATCTGTGCTGACGTATAAGTTATTCCACTAGCTCTTGTTGTGTACGTTGCCAGAGGTCTTTGTTGGTGATGACGCTGGGCCGAACTTATTTACATACTGGTATATTAATCTCCACAGTTTGATTAGATCTTCTTCCGAATTAGTCAATCAGTATCAGACCTGTTCAGTGTGTTAAGTTTAGGGTTAGGGTTAGGGCTATGGCCATGGTTAGGGTTATGGTTATGGCTATTGCTATGGTTAGGGTTATGGTTACGGCTATGGTTAGGGTTATGGTTATGGTTACGGCTATGGTTAGGGTTATGGTTATGGTTATGGCTATGGTTAGGGTTATGGTTAGGGCTATGGCTATGGTTATGGTTACGGCTATGGTTAGGGTTATGGTTATGGTTACGGCTATGGTTAGGGTTATGGCTATGGTTATGGTTACGGCTATGGCTATGGTTAGGGTTATGGTTACGGCTATGGTTAGGGTTATGGCTATGGTTATGGTTATGGCTTTGGATAGGGTTATAGTTATGGTTACGGCTATGGTTAGGGTTATGGTTATGGTTAGGACTATGGCTATGGTTAGGGTTATGGCTATTGTTATGGTTACGGCTATGGGTAGGGTTATGGTTATGGCTACGTTAGGCTTAGATTTTCAACCATGAAGTAAAGCAGTGGAAACATTGAAATGATTTTACTCGGCTCCTATGTTAGCCGTTTTGTGTTAGTGCGTGTGTGCCAGTGTGTGTATGTTTGTGTGTGTGAATGTTCGTGTATGTAACGAAAATACAACAACATGACGATGACCTTCCAGCCAGGGTCACTCGTACAACTGTCAGACCACGTTACATTTTAAACTTTTCTTTGAAAAGTTCCATACAAACTTTCAACACACATGGGCCTACCAAAGATTTACGGCTTTTTGTAACTTTACCTTTTAGTCATCACATTGGCGCTATAATTCCTCACCCTTTCGCGCCCTGTTACAACGTTTGAGAAGCACTGCTACGCTACATTTTCTAGGCGAGGAGTCCATCATTATAATTATAGAGCCCTTCAAGATGGTCATATTTTGTGCATTAATATCCTATAATTTCATGACTTTTACCCCCCCGCCNCGACAAGACAAACGAGATACTCTCCACACCCAGACACGGGTTGTATGTGACGTAGTAGCCCTCAGACACTCCTCGAGTGGTAATGTAAAAATAATTACGAGGCATTAGCTGTGAAGTCGCAGGTGAATGCTGGGATATCGTGTCCGACATTCTGTCTTATACACTCGTGTCGGCCACGTCAAGGTGACAGTAAACAGAGGAAGGGAGGAATGGGTGGTGGTGTCTGGAGGTGATCACGTGGTGGACCAGGGAGGAAAGAATATTAATGTACAGGCTTATAAGTGATACCACATTAAATGATAGTGTAAACATCCACGACCCTTCCCCACACAAGAAATTACTTTAGATGTTCGTTCGTCGAGTCGACGAGGACCAGTCTGATCATCCGAGGGTTGCTGGGGAAAAAACTCGATGTTTGTGAAGTTTTTAAGAGATGCTACAGATAAGAACGTTATATCGTTTTGGCTCTTAAATTTAGAATGAAAAGTTTGAAAACATTGGACTGTTAGTAAAGAATAGAAGCCATTATCATATAATATAATTCGGCATCCTTCCGTCTCGCGAGACGATGGTGCATCACCGTTGGGTTGGGTTGCATTTTCTCGAGTGGCTGTGCAGTCCTATCCTTGAGTGACAGTCTTTGCCAAAATTTTTACACACGAGTTCTGTGCTTCCAAATGTTTTGGCCTTTCTCCTAGCTCTTCTGTCTGCAGCCTCCTCCATTCTTCGCTCCTCGGCTATTATGACGCCCTCTTTGACACCTGTGTGCCACGTAGATCGGTCTTCTGCCTTACAATCCCAGTCACTTGTATGTATTTTGGCTGCTTTCATGTCCCTTTGACAGACATCTTTAAATCGCAAGCGTGGGCGACCTGTTTTCCTCTTTCCTGAAGCAAGTTCACCATATAGGAGGTCCTTCGGGATGCGGCCGGGGCTAATTCTTTTGACATGTACTAGCCCCCTCAGGCGTCTTTCACTAAGAATTGAGAACATGCTTTGGGTATTGGCACGCGTTAGGACCTCACTATTAGGCACCTTTTCTTGCAATTTAATGCCAAGAATGCGGCGCAAGCATCTCAAATGGAAGCTGTTATCATAACTGTGTAGTTTAAGAACAAGTGTACATTACTGCGGGTTTATTATAGAAAAGGTTTTAAAAGAACGACGTTTAAGCAGAGGCGTCACTAGGGTTGGTGTCACCCGGGGCGGTAGCTCATGGTGCCACCCGGGGCGGTAGCTCATGGTGTCACCCCATCATGATTCAACCCATAGAACTCCTCCGAGTTTTCCAGTGCCAAATAACGGGAATATAAAGAATTTTACTGTCTGGTGTCACCCCCCTGTTGGTGTCACCCGGGGTTCAAACATTATTGCATGCACCTTATTTACTTGATGTCTATGAGAAAGGTTGCTCTATAGTCTATAGCCTATAACGTTTATTTAAATGTGAAGATTCCTTAACTTGAATTTCTATAGTTAGATAATCTCTCTTTAATTCAGCAACAGTAACAGTTTAACAATTTATGCCGGGTTTTTATTTACTAAAAATTATTTTGTTTTTTTTGGCTGTCTTTTTTTTTGTCTGTCATGAAATCCCACACTAGAATATAGCCAGATGTTGGCTGTTGGATAATATGAGAGGTTCTCAAAGTATAAACGGTCATTTCAGATCTAACTTGCAGTGGCTTGTTTGGCTGATAACCTGCCCTTGTTTGGCTGATAACCTGCCCTTGTTTGGCTGATAACCTGCCCTTGTTTGGCTGATAACCTGCCCTTGTTTGGCTGACAACCTGCCCTTGTTTGGCTGATAACCTGCCCTTGTTTGGCTGATAACCTGCCCGTGTTAGGCTGATAACCTGCCCTTGTTTGGCTGATAACCTGCCCTTGTTTGGCTGATAACCTGCCCTTGTTTGGCTGATAGCCTGCCCTTGTTTGGCTGATAACCTGCCCTTGTTCGGCTAATAACCTGCCCTTGTTGATACTGTTGTTCTTTTGTCTGTACAGAGTGATCCCCCCGCCCTTTCATTAACTCCTAACCAGAACATACGAAACATTGATCTAACGTGAAGATAAAATACGATTGGGTTAATTCTTTTACTCAGCTACGTCTATTGTCATATGGGTATTGTTAAATACTACTGGCCTACGTCTATTGTCATATGGGTATTTATAAAATACTACTGGTCTACGTCTATTGTCATATGGGTATTTATTAAATACTACTGGTCTACGTCTATTGTCATATGGGTATTTATTAAATACTACTGGTCTAAGTCTATTGTCATATGGGTATTTATTAAATACTACTGGTCTACGTCTATTGTCATATGGGTATTTATTAAATACTACTGGCCTACGTCTATTGTCATATGGGTATTTATAAAATACTACTGGTCTACGTCTATTGTCATATGGGAATTTATTAAATACTCCTGGTCTACGTCTATTGTCATATGGGTATTTATTAAATACTACTGGTCTGAAGTCTATTTGTCTACTTCCCTCGATCTAGGTCCGTGCTTACAACAAATCAGGATCTCACCCATAAACAAACTGTCACGCGAGAAAGTGCGAGATTGAGACGAGGTCACGTGACGGAAGTAGGTGATAGACCAGAATGCATTAGATCAGGGTGGAGTAGGCACTAGACAGAGACAGGTTGTGTAGTGTCTCTGAAAATTTTCATCTTGTAAAATTGTATATACATCACATGTTGCAGCATTAAACTTATTTTAGTGACATTGAGGATTTGAAAGTTATTATTATGAGAAAGGTATTGTTGCTAAATAACACCAACAAGAAAACGGGGACACCAGCACAGTTACACAAACACAGAAATAAATGCGCCATATTTGAACACAATACGATGATAAAATAAAGTTAAACACATTCTTTTACACTCTAATAAAATATGGCAACATTGTCTAGCTTCCCCAGATTCTGGATACTCTCCATTCAGCTAAAAAATTACCCATAATTCCACTCATAGAGTTTTCTTCATGTTAATGTTGGTGAGTAGTCCATTGCGCTAGCTACTGCTAAACTTGTCAAAAGATCTAGTTTCTTAGTCACCTAGGAGATTGTAGGGCATGGGCGTCATACCGTTGGCAGTCATGGTCGGGTGATGGTAGGACTGAGCGTCAAATTGTTGGCCGTGATGGTCGGGTGATGTTCACTGAGTGGAACTTAACACCAACGTTGACTGAGATCTAAGCACACGGTCAGCAGAATGTATTGTAGGGATTTATGGCTCAGTTGGTGAGAACCGTTGTAATAAAGTAGGAGAAATAAAAACCTTACAGGTGAGGGGAACAAGATCTCAAAGTGAAATATAAATGTAATGTGTTGGTGATGGATGGGTGGATGGTCGGTGGATGGATGGATGGATGGATGAGTGTAAGGATTGATGGTTGGGTGGATGAATGGATGTGTGGGTGGATGGCTGGATGGATGGGTGGGTGGGTGGNTGGTCTATTTGGGTGGAACGCTGGTCTATTTGGATGGCACGCTGGTCTATTTAGGTGGCACGTTGGTAAATGTAATGTGTTGGTGATGGATGGGTGGATGGTCGGTGGATGGATGGATGGGTGGATGAGTGTAAGGATTGATTGTTGGGTGGATGGATGGATGTGTGGGTGGACGGGTGGATGGATGGGTGGGTGGATGGTTGGATGGATGGGTGGTTGGATAGATGAGTGGATGGATGGGTGGATGGATGGGTGTATGGGTGGGTGGATTGATGTGTGGATGGTTGGTTGGATGGGTGGATGGATGGATGGATAGGTGGATGAGTGGGTGGATGGGTAGATGGGTGGGTGAATGGATGGATGGGTGGGTTGTTGGATGAATGGATGGATCGATGGGTGGATGGGTGGATAGGTGGATGAGTTGCTGGATGCGTAGATGGATGGCTTGATGGATGGGTGGGTGGTTGGATCGATGGGTGGATGGATGGATGGATGGAAGGGCATACACCGATGGTAGGTTGGATAAATCGTCGGATTGATTGGTGGATGGATGGGCGGATGATAAACTTATTTCCTCTACACCTAATACCAGCTATTTTCTCTCTCTCCACATCAAGTATTTGATTCATCGAGCCAGGCGCAAGTAAACCTAGGATGGTTTGATTCGTGAGAAAACCCATTTGTCTGTTTATGTACCACGTGATAGCTGGCTCAGACGTGGATGCAGGTGTAGAGTTAAGCCAATTGAGTGATTAGAGTAACGCTAACAGTAAATATAAACAGATCTGCCATGGCCACAGATAGAAACAGAATCTGAGAAGTAGAAGAACAAAATAAATATTGGTGTGCTTTTTTTTTTTACTCCAGAATATTGTCACCTCGGTAAACAGGGTGAAGATGGTGGTGTTTGTGGTAGGGGTGGTGGTGTTGGTGATAGTGGTGGTGTTGGTGATAATGGTGTTGTTGGTGATAGAGGTACTTTCGGGTAAATGCAATTTTATTTGCTCAAGTCAAGAAAAAAGTTGTCTGACCATTCGGTAATTTTAAAGGAGAAAATAAACTCTCCTATAGTATTGGACCTAAACACCATCGTATAAAATGTTTCACAAATAAGCAAGAATTCCTCTAAGTTACAAGAGTAATTACATATTTCTGTCTACCTACATCTATATGTATTATCGTTTTTAATGTGTTACTTTAAATTGGCGATATTTATAATTGGTGGTCTTAGTGGTGAGTCGTCTCAGTGATGGTCAGTCTATCTTGTGGTCAGTCTATCTTGTGGTAAGTCTATCTTGTGGTCAGTCTATCTTGTGGTCAGTCTATCTTGTGGTCATTCTATCTAATGGTCAGTCTACCTTGTGGACCATCTATATTGTGGTCCATCTATATTGTGGTCCATCTATATTGTGGTCCATCTATATTGTGGTCCATCTATATTATGATCCATCTATATTGTGGTCCATCTATATTGTGGTCCATCTATATTGTGGTCCATCTATATTGTAGTCCATCTATATTGTGGATGATCTATAAATCTATCTTGCGTCAGTCTATCTTGTGGTCAGTCTATCTTGTGGTCAGTCTACTTTGTGGACCATCTATATTGTGGTCCATCCATATTGTGATCCATCTATATTGTGGTCCATCCATATTGTGATCCATCTATATTGTGGTCCATCTATATTGTGGACGATCTATCTTGTGGTCAGTCTATCTTGTGGTCTGTCTATCTTGTGGTCAGTCTATCTTGTGGTCATTCTATCTAGTGTTCAGTCTACCTTGTGGACCATCTATATTGTGGACCATCTATATTGTGGTCCATCTATATTGTGGACCATCTATCTTGTGGTCAGTCTATCTTGTGGTCAGTCTATCTTGTGGTCAGTCTATCTTGTGGTCATTCTATCTAGTGGTCAGTCTACCTTGTGGACCATCTATATTGTGGTCCATCCATATTGTGATCAATCTATATTGTGGTAAGTCTATCTTGTGGACGATCTATCTTGTGGTCAGTCTATCTTGTGGTCAGTCTACCTTGTGGACCATCTATATTGTGGTCCATCTATATTGTGGACGATCTATCTTGTGGTCCATGCCTCAGCCCCTCAGAGTCCAACTGGCATTCCTTGTATTTGTTGTCGGCACCACTTCCCTGACCTTGTAGTGACGTATTTATGTGGCACGAAATGTTATGTCCAGGTGTCCACACTAAAGGGCCAGACAAAGGCAGATAACAAGGGTAGAAACTGTAAAACTGGCAGACGGGAAGGTTTTAAGGCCAGTGAAACGGAGGCCCAGATAAAACGGGGGGGGGGGGGGGGGGGGGGGGG
>MUZC01004411.1:145632-160079 GCA_002072015.1 Radix auricularia | reverse complement strand
ATCTTATGTAGCAATCATACACTGGCTAATGTAGCTATCCTACACCATTGTATGTGGCAATCATACACTGGCTAATGTAGCTATCCTACACCATCGTATGTGGCAATCATACACTGGCTAATGTAGCTATCCTACACCATTGTATGTAGCAATCATACACTGGCTAATGTAGCTATACTACACCATCGTATGTAGCAATCATACACTGGCTAATGTAGTTATCCTACACCATCGTATGTAGCAATCATACACTGGCTAATGTAGCTATCCTACACCGTTGTATGTAGCAATCATACACTGGATAATGTAGCTATCCTACTACATCGTATGTAGCAATCATACACTGGCTAATGTAGCTATCCTACACCATCGTATGTAGCAATCATACACTGGCTAATGTAGCTATATTACGCCATTGTATGTAGCAATCATACACTGGCTAATGTAGCTATCCTACACCATTGTATGTAGCAATCATACACTGGCTAATGTAGCTATCCTACACCATTGTATGTAGCAATCATACACCGGCTAATGTAGCTATCCTATACCATTGTATGTAGCAATCATACACTGGCTAATGTAGCTATCCTACACCATCGTATGTAGCAATCATACACTGGCTAATGTAGCTATCCTACACATTCGTATGTAGCAATCATACACTGGCTACTGTAGCTATCCTACACCATTGTATGTAGCAATCATACACTGGCTAATGTAGCTATTGTAGTAAAGTTTATATTGATGTCCTATTGTAGCTAGTCTTGTTGTCCAATACTAATTTATGCATCTCTTCACAGTAGCGAGTCTAGGTGCCCTAACATTGTTCATCTAGATGCAGGTAGAAAAGTTTGGGTATCTTGGTTTTGGCTTTTCTGAAAATAGAACATAAATTACCATTTATGACTAAATGTAACGCCAAAATTTATATAAGACATACATGGCCATTTATAACTAAACGTAATTCAAATGTTTATACAAATCAAACTTTGAATTATCTATACATATAAAAATAAAAGCATGTCTGTGCCTCTCTGTGTGCTTCTGTTTGTGTGTGCTTGATTGTCCTTTATAGCAGACTAAACCATTCATCCAATCGCCATGAACATTTTTGAGACTGTTAAATACGCTCCTTGGATGGTAAATGACAATTTTTTTGTCTCAATTAAACACACATCGTACGCCGGGGGGCCATAATGTCAATTTTTGCTTACATGAGCTTTATAAAAAATAATTAGTTTAAGCACTAGCTAGTAAATCAAATGATGGATCTTAACCAAACTTTGTATATAAATACTTGATAGCCAATATTACAATACCACAGGTCACTGAACTCTTAATGGCAACTATTTCGGGGCTGGGGGCCAAAAATACATGTTTTCTTAAACGTTTAAGATTGTATTCCCCAATTCAATTATTAAAGATCTTGACAAATAAAGTTAAACGTATCCATTATTGTCCATATTGAAATAAACAGGTGTTTTGAACTTTATATCTTGCCCTGAATGGGCCCTGGTGCCCTCAATGTCGTTTTTTGCTTGGATGAGCTATATAAAAATTAATTTATTGCGTTAGCTATTGAGTAAATGAATGGATCAAAACTTTGTATACAAAAACTTGGTAGCTCATATTAAAATACTTAAAGGGAAATGAACTTCTAATGTCAATCTCTTCGGGGCCGGTGGCCCCAAATATCTTTTTCGTAAATGTTTAAGATATGTTCCCATTCACTTCTTAACGATCTTGACAAATAATGACAAATAAAACAATTATTATGCAAATTGAAATGAACAGGTGTTTTCAACTTTACATCTTGCACTAAATGGGCCCCATCATGTCATTTTTTGCTTAAATAAGTTTATGCGTTAGTTTTGCGTAAAATAATTGATCTCAACCAAAATTTGTTAACAAAACATTGGTAGCCAATATTAAAATGCTATAGGGCACTGAACTTCTAATGTCAATTTCTTCTGGGACGAGGGCCTCGAATGTCTCTTTTTCGGTATGTGCTTAAGATTTTCTCCCCATTCAATTTTTAACGATATTAAGAAACCAAGCTTGAGTACAATGGCTATAAAAAATTAAATTATCACTTATTTTAGAGCCCGGACCCTTAATTTCGTTTTTGTTTTTTAAAGCTTTTATGTATTAATTTATGTATCTATTTGCTATGACACTTTGACTTCTTTGCACACTTCCGTCAAGGTTTCTGGCATAACTGTTTTTAAAAACTTATCACTCATTGCTTTCTTAAATTTATTTAGTTTTACTTAGATCGTTGCAACGCACGACGGGTCTGCTAGTAATATATGAAATTGATTGCAAATATATGTGTGAATTCTTTCCTACAAAAACAATTAGGTAATTGAATACATGATTGAAGTTATAAAAGATTGGACTGTCTTGTCTTATCTATACAGTTGCTCCTTCTATACAGAAGATTATTGGGTCCACAGACCTTGGCGGTCTGTTGGCAAGTGATGCAGCGTTCACAGGCCACGGCTATGAGGGTTCCACGCATTACCCAGGCGCATATATTTCCCTAACTAGCGTTAGGTACCCATTCGGAGCTGGGTAGACTCAGGGACGTCCTAGGTCCGGGAACAAATCATTGCCTTCACATGGATCCGAACCCATGACCATCGGTAGGCCAGCTGAGCACGCATTCCACTCGAGCACCGTACTTGTCTCTACCAACACTGCCAACAATCGATGTCTCTAGATTAACATGTTATACACAAATGAGTCACTATTAGATACCGACCTACGTAGACGTTGATGACGTAAGGCCCCGATGACGACTCTGATGACGTGTGCTCATGTTTGACTGGACGCTTGACCCGACTACAGCAACGTTTTAACACCTTGAACATCTCGGCACGGAACCTGCGCCCTATCCAGCAATAGATGAGAAGGTTGGTGACGTTCTCCAGGTACAGCAAGATGACACTGATGTTATAACCTGGTGTACAAGATGACACTGATGTTATAACCTAGAGTACAAGATGACACGGATGTTATAACCTAGGGTACAAGATGACACTGATGTTATAACCTGGTGTACAAGATGACACTGATGTTATAACCTGGTGTACAAGATGACACTGATGTTATAACCTGGTGTACAAGATGGCACTGATGTTATAACCTAGGATACAAGATGACACTGATGTTATAACCTAGGGTACAAGATGACACTGATGTTATAACCTAGGGTACAAGATGACACTGATGTTATAACATGTTATAACCTAGGGTACAAGATGACACTGATGTTATAACCTAGGGTACAAGATGACACTGATGTTATAACCTAGGAAACAAGATGACACTGATGTTATAACCTGGTGTACAAGATGACACTGATGTTATAACCTAGGGTACAAGATGACACTGGTCCCTGGTCTAACAGTTTATCAGCCGCCTAAACCTACTAAAATTGTGGGCGTATGATGTAACGAGTATCCCAGGTCGAAACAAAGAAAGTTCCTCAATACTATGAGATTGTGTCAGATGTTGATGAAGACCAAGAATGTATCATGGCTTCAGAAGTTGGCGTGAATTCATATCCCACTTGTAACAAAATGTGTCGTATAGAATGGGACTGCGATAAAGCATTTAAATAAAATACAAAATACATAAATAAATTGTGCAATGAAAACAATAAATTTGAGGTTTATTTTAAACAAATACGACAATAAAGGTTTTGGCTAATGATAATAATAATAATAATAATAATAATAATAAAATGATAATTTATATAGCGCTGTATCCCAGCAAGTAGCCAGGCATCATTAGTAAAATTACCATATAATACGTATTTATGTTAGTAATATGTATATTCTTTAAACATACTATATCATAAAATATTTATTTAAAATAAAACTTTAAGGAAAAAAACAACAACGAGCAATGACACAGATACAGGAAAAACGAGGTAGTACAGTGGTACTCCAAGGACAAAAGTTTATGCAATTAGTTAAAATTATGAATTTGGTTACTTCCATACGGTGCCAACGTATCCAATCGTTTTTTAAGTCTATTTAATAGTAATCGTCTTGGTCTCTGGTTTACTTGCGATACGAACTGATAGTAACCGTGAAAATATGGCTGCCATGTCTATAACAACTGTGACCAAACTTAGGCTCCTCGGTGTTCACGTTAGGGCTTCCCACCAATATATTGAAATAAAACTTTTTCTTTTGAATAAATATTTTGTGAAGTTAGTTTAACACAACAAACGTAGAAGAAGAAGCATATTTCAACGGGAAATAAAATACGGTCCCGAAAAATAACAATATATTTTGATACACCTTTTTTTCTCTTAGCGTGAAACAAAAATAGCTTGACACTAAAATTTTTTGGTTCTGTGAATGAAACTTATAAGAAAAATCCTAACCCTAACCATAACCCCGCCGCCGATAGTTAAGAGTGTCTTAAAATGAAAGAGAGGCCGTATTTTGTGTCATTTAAAAGAACTCAACTGCTTTTACTTATATGACAAGACGCTAAAGTGGCTTTGAAATATACAGAAAACATTGACTTACCTTTTAAGATAAGCCAATGCTTATCACTTAACCCCCTTCACTACTCCCTTCATTCATATCCCCACTTTACCCAAAAAAGCCTCAATAAATATTTCATGTAAAATATTTTAGTCGTTTAATTATTTTCATGGTAATAACAATCACAAATGCTGGATCTACACAGTGGTGCCACAACCTGGTACCGCCTACTGCAAACTAGCGGACAGTAACATTCAACCTGGTACCGCCTACTGCACTCTAGCCGACAGTAACATTCAACCTGGTACCGCCTACTGCACTCTAGCCGACAGTAACATTCAACCACGTACCGCCTACTGCACTCTAGCCGACAGTAACATTCAACCACGTACCGCCTACTGCACTCTAGCCGACAGTAACATTCAACCTGGTACCGCCTACTGCACTCTAGCCGACAGTAACATTCAACCTGGTACCGCCTACTGCTACCTAGCCGACAGTAACATTCAACCTGGTACCGCCTACTGCACTCTAGCCGACAGTAACATTCAACCTGGTACCACTTACTTGAACCTAGCGGACAGTAACATTCAAGCTGCTGGGCCCGTAATGAGCTGACTCTCAGTGGCCCTTGGACCGGCCATACCCTGTAGTCAGATACCTACTCACTGACCCCTTGGCCCGGCCATACCCTGTGGTCAGATACCTACACAGTGATCCCTTGGATTGGCCATACCTTGTGGTCAGATAACTGCACAGGGACCCCTTGGACTGGTCATACCCTGTGGTGAGATACCTACACAGTGACCCCTTGGACTGGTCATACCCTGTGGTCAGATACCTACACAGTGACCCCTTGGACTGGTCATACCCTGTGGTCAGATACTTACACAATGACGCCTTAGCCCGGCCATACGCTGTGGTCATATCAAACAGTTTGTCCATGAAGATGTAGATGACCCCTACAGGTAACACTGTAACACTGTACTCTAGACTGCTGACCGCTACCAAGATGATCAGTCTGTTACGAACTGTGGACAATTGTTGGACATTATTATTATTACAAAATTTTGAGCCTGGTTTATTTAACACGGAAGTGAGTGAAGACATGTTATCCACTTTGGTATGTTATTTTCCCAAGTTTTCTTTAACAGGATGGCTACCTTTTTTATTTGTTTCTAAGGATATGGTATGAGGTTTGAACCATTGGAAATCTGCTATAGACTAAAAGTTATGTATATTTATTTGTTTCTAAGGATATGGGATAAGGGTTGAACCACTGGAAATCTGCTATAGACTAACATTAATGTATATTTATTTGTTTCTACGGATATGGGATGAGAGTTGAACTATTGGAAATCTGCTACAGTAATGTATATTTATTTGTTCATATAAAAAAGTACGTCCATTCATTTGTCGTTTCAGTCATGACGTGAGTTCGGTGATGGCAGCACAGACCAATCTGAAATGTAAGCCCTACTGAAAACATGAAGTTTATGCTAATTTTGGGAGCGAGGGGGGGGGGAGAAGCAGAGCCTCTGGCCACTGACTTTCTTCTGCTGTACTCCACCCCTGTCTTTCATAGGTCAAGGCTGACTTGTGTAATTCTAGCGCCCCAGGACGGGTGATATGCGCCACGCTCTTCCAGTGCGGAAAGACCTTGAGGATGATGTATAACTTGCATTCAACCCCTCATGTGATGAACTTTCAACTAACTTATATAATGTCACTTACAAACTTTCACATGTTCGTCATCAAACTGAACTAACCACACACAAAGATTTCTAGCTTTCACATTCGACGAGTTACCCGCGTCTTGAAGAGACCAATTACCTTTCTTGGTATTCATGGGGGGACCAATTACCTTTCTTGGTATTCATGGGGGGACCAATTACCTTTCTTGGTATTCATGGGGTCATATCTGTTGAGTATGACGAACTGTAGAGACAGCATGGCAAAGTTGATGACGATGATCAGTAGAGATGGGCAGGCCGCAAACACGAACTGGATGAAGAACACCCAGTTGATGTCCACGACAGAACACATGACTTGATCGCTACGGGAAATAGACATACAGGTTATAAATTTTAAAAAAAAACAACAAAAAACAACAACAAACAAACAAAACCCAAATAATTTCGAGCGACATAATAATAATAATAATACAAAATATATGAAGGTGATACAAGAGAGGACATATCAGAATATATTTATTACAACATAAGTTACTACATGACCACTTAGGGTGGGCTGGGCGAGGGAGGTAGACCTGATGTGAACCAATTTATTATTCTTATTTTTATGAATTTCTCAACTATCATTGTTTGAACTCTGTTGGACCATGTTTTGTGTAAAGTTTCAAAGGGAAACACCCACATTCCTTAATTGTGACTAAAAGGCTAAAACTTATGGAGCTCGTTGGTCACATCACAACATTTTCTGACACAGAAAATAATTTCAGACGTAGCTTTAAAAAAAAAGAAAAGGATGTTTACTTTAACTGTGGCCTAAAGCAGTGGCGTCACTAGGGGGTGCAGTGCGGAAGGGGCGCCTCGAGTGACACCATTAGAAGGTGACACCAAAGTGTAAAATCTGTATGTTCCCGTAATTTGGCAATGGAGTTCTATGTGCTAAATCATGAGGGGGTGACACCATGAGCTACCACCCCGTGTGAGACCAACCCTAGTGACGCCTCTGGCCCAAAGTCAGCAATCAAAACTTAATAACAAAAATTTAATAGCAAAATAAAGTCAACTTGAAGATGACTGGAAGTCCAACACACGGGGCGTTGTACTAGTAGACCAAGTGTTACTAGAAGTCCTACTTACTGGGCATTGTACTTGTAGACCAAGTGGTACTAGAAGTCCTACTTACTGGTTGTTGTACTAGTAGACCAAGTGTTACTAAAAGTCCTACTTACAGGTCATTGTACTTGTAGACCAAGTGGTACTAGAAGTCCTACTTACTGGGTGTTGTACTAGTAGACCAAGTGTTACTAGAAGTCCTACTTACTGGGCATTGTACTTGTAGACCAAGTGTTACTAAAAGTCCTACTTACTGGTCATTGTACTTGTAGACCAAGTGTTACTAGAAGTCCAACTTACTGGGTGTTGTACTTGTAGACCAAGTGGTACTAGAAGTCCTACTTACTGGGTGTTGTACTTGTAGACCAAATGTTACTAGAAGTCCAACTTACTGTGTGTTGTACTTGTAGACAAAATGGTACTAGAAGTCTTACTTACTGGGCATTGTACTTGTAGACCAAAGATTTCTTGAGTTGTAGAAAGAGAATCAAGGCCAAGACGAGGGTCAGCCCCCCAATGACGACCAACGGTTCTGTGCTAGAGTAACACCAGCGGGTGCTGAAAATCACAGCATGAGAACCTTTTTTTTAGTGAACTCCTCATTAGAAAAGTATGTTTAGGTCACAATCTTAAAAGGAAACTCCTTTAATCACAACGGCACCACGCTTATTACTGAGCTAGGACAGGCAAATCAACAAGCAAATAATACAATAAAAACACCTGCAAATTGACATTTCAGTCGGTACCGTATTGATTGATGTGAACCTCGTTTAGTACGTCAACATTAAAACTCTAGGTAACAGGGAGGTTTACGTCATTGTTTATTTTGATTCATTTAATTCACTTCTTTGAGAACAAATAGTAGACTTTAATCTTTGTATAGTTTATAGAAAAATGAACTAATATAAAGATTTCGGTTGAATTGTTAAAGGAACAATTAAAACATACTTTTTGATTAACTCTTCAGAGTTAAGTAAAAACTAAGAACAGACGAGACAAATTGCTGAAAATCTCAAATCCCAACATCTATTAAAATATTTCTGCAATCAAAAAGTTTCACCCCACACTTTGATAGATAGGAATTAATTCAAAGTAGCAACAAGGTCTCTCAACGGGTATGTGAACTGTGTCTCTTCTGTGTTCAAATTTCGGCTCGCGAATAATTAATCAAGTAAAAACTTTTGATTTCTAATATATAGACGTGAAATACTTCTTGACATGAAAACGCTTAAAAAGATATAAGTGTGCAACGGGAATAAAACACAGTCCGTGGAAAAACTACAAAGTATTTTGATACACTTTTTTTTTCCCCAGGAACATGGAAAAAAAATCATTTAAAACAAAAAAGTTTTAGTTTATTGAATTGTTCCATTAAGGAAATAGAACACAACGCCGGCAACTACCATTAACAACAATACGCCGCTCATCTCAGTTACCGATTGAGGGGGCCAATGTTGTTTATCTCAACCCCCCCCCCCTCACACGTGTCTCCACTTCTATCCCCATCATACTTTGATATAAATCTTTCAATAGTTGAATGGTTTTTACTTTAATAACAAACATAAATGGTGGGGGGTGGGTCCGTCCACTCAGTATGACACAAAATAGGACACAAGAGCGATAACTAGGAGTGGCTAGAAATAACCTTGGCTTTGAAATACGCCGCTCAAATGTGTTACCGTTGGTGGCGCGACTTTCTTTTATCTACCCCCCCCCCCCACGAACATATGTCTCCAATCCTATCACCACAATACTTTTTTTAAAAAATAAACATCTGCTGCATTCTTTTTTTTTTGGTGGTACTTAAAAAAAATCATGTGTCAATCATTGAACAATCTTCACTGTATGACACAAATAAATGCTGGGGGATGGGTGCACTAAGTAGGGGCAAGTACTGAAAAGTTTAGTTAAAACAAATGTCAGGTACAGCTATGACCTAGAAATAAGTCGCTATGTCATCATACGATTAGCGCCACCCCCCCCCCCCTAAAAATCGCATTAGCACCGCTCTGCTCACTGTTTTTACAACACTGTACTACAGTAGTATTTCAATGTCATCATTTTACAATCGTTCACTCATTACATCAAAATTTGCATTTCCACAATAAACAAAGCAGTAAAAGGCTAATGGTAGTAACAGCGGGCAGAATTTTTCAACAAAATTGACAGCCCTAGTGGCAATAGGAGGAAGGACTGACCTGTCCACCAACTGCAGTAGACGACATAGGGACATGACCACAAGGTGCCAGCCTGTGACTGCCAGGTTAGTATAGGTGACCCACTTGGTCCAGCTGTGAAATAGAAGATGTGGGGTGGGGGTGGGCAGGTTAGTATAGGTGACCCACTTGGTCCAGCAGTGAAATAGAACATGTAAAGTGGGGGAGGGGGTGGGCTGGTTAGTATAGGTCACATACGTGGACCAGCTGAGCAATGACAATTTGGGAGGGGGTGGGCTGGCCGTCGGTTACATGTCATTTGTAAACAGCATAAACATGTCATTTACAAATAATTAAAACATGATTTAAAAAAAACACATAAAATTTCACAAACATGTAATTTACAAACACCACAAACATGTAATTTACAAACACCACAAACATGTAATTTACAAACACCGCAAACATGTCATTTACAAACACCACAAACATGTCATTTACAAACACCGCAAACATGTCATTTACAAACACCGCAAACATGTCATTTACAAACGCCATAAACATGTAGTTTACAAACACAAGAAACATTTCATTTACAAACACCGCAAACATGTCATTTACAAACAACACAAACATGTCATTTACAAACACCATAAACATGTCATTTACAAACACCATAAACATGTCATTTACAAACAACATAAACAGTCATTTACAAATAATTAAAACATGATTAAAAAAACACATACAATTTCACAAACATGTAAATGTAGAAACAATCCAAACATTTCATTTACAAGCATCACAAGCGTGTCATTTACAAGCATTATGCATTACAAACATGTCATTTATTAACAACACAAATGTGTCATTTACAGTAAGGCAAAAATACCACATACAAACACGCCAATTCACGTACAAACACAACATGCCACTTACAAAAACCACATGCCACTTACAAACACGACAATTCACTTACAAACACGACAATTCACTTACAAACACCACATGCCACTTACAAACACGACAATTCACTTACAAACACACATGCCACTTACAAATATCAAAATTCACTTACAAACACCACATGCCACTTACAAATATCACAATTCACTTACAAACACCACATGCCACTTACAAACACCACATGCCACTTACAAACACGACAATTCACTTACAAACACCACATGCCACTTACAAACACCACATGCCACTTACAAACACACATGCCACTTACAAACATCACAATTCACTTACAAACATAACATGCCAGTTACAAACACCACATGCCACTTACAAACACACATGCCACTTACAAACACCACATGCCACTTACAAACACACATGCCACTTACAAACACCACATGCCACTTACAAACATCACAATTCACTTACAAACACCACATGCCACTTACAAACACCACATGCCATTTACAAACACCACATGCCACTTACAAAAACACATGCCACTTACAAACATCACAATTCACTTACAAACACCACATGTCACATACAAACACCACATTTCACTTATACAAACACCTCATGTCACATACAAACACCACATTTCACATACAAACACCACATGTCACATACAAACACCACATGTCACTTAAACAAACACCACATGTCACTTACAAACACCACATGTCACATACAAACACCACATGTCACATAAAAACACCACATGTCACATACAAACACCACATGTCACATACAAACACCACATGTCACTTACAAACACCACATGTCACTTATACAAACACCACATGTCACTTACAAACACCACATGTCACATACAAACACCACATGTCACATACAAACACCACATGTCACTTACAAACACCACATGTCACTTACAAACACCACATGTCACTTACAAACACCACATGTCACTAACAAACACCACATGTCACATACAAACACCACATGTCACTTACAAACACCACATGTCACTTACAAACACCACATGTCACTTACAAACACCACATGTCACTTACAAACACCACATGTTACTTACAAACACCACATGTCACTTACAAACACCACATGTCACTTACAAACACCACATGTCACTTACAAACACCACATGTCACTTACAAACACCAGGTCTCTGACTGAATGAGCAGATCTGATCCGGTAAATGACAGCAAGAAATGCCTGGGAATGGCGAAGGTCAAGGTCGAGATGTTGAACACACACAGACTGATGAGATACGTGTAGAAGTTCCTGTCCCGGGAGAGATTCTTGCACAGGACTATGATGGACAACATATTCCCTGAAAGTCAAATAATAGATTCTTGCACAGTACTATGAGAGATAACAAGTTCCCTGAAAGTCAAATAATAGATTCTTGCATAGATCTATGATGGACAACATGTTCCCTGAAAGTCAAATAATAGATTCTTGCACATGAATATGATGGACAACATGTTCCCTGAAAGTCAAATAATAGATTCTTGCATAGATCTATGATGGACAACATGTTCCCTGAAAGTCAAATAATAGATTCTTGCACAGGACTATGATGGACAACATGTTCCCTGAAAGTCAATTAATAAATTCTTGCATATATCTATGATGGACAACATGTTCCCTGAAAGTCAAATAATAGATTGTTGCATAGATCTATGATGGACAACATGTTCCCTGAAAGTCAAATAATATATTCTTGCACAGGACTATTATGGACAACATGTTCCCTGAAAGTCAAATAATAGATTCTTGCAATGGACTATGATGGACAACATGTTCCCTGAAAGTCAAATAACAGATTCTTGCATAGATCTATGATGGACAACATGTTCCCTGAAAGTCAAATAATAGATTCTTGCATAGATCTTTGATGGACAACATGTTCCCTGAAAGTAAAATAATAGATTCTTGCATAGATCTATGATGGACAACATGTTTCCTGAAAGTCAAATAATAGATTCTTGCATAGATCTATGATGGACAACATGTTCCCTGAAAGTCAAATAATAGATTCTTGCATAGATCTATGATGGACAACATGTTCCCTTAAAGTCAAATAATATATTCTTGCACAGGACTATGATGGAAAACATGTTCCCTGAAACTCAAATAATAGATTCTTGCACAGGACTATGATGGACAACATGTTCCCTGAAAGTCAAATAATAGATTCTTGCATAGATCTATGATGGACAATATGTTCCCTGAAAGTCAAATAATAGATTCTTGCATAGATCTATTATGGACAACATGTTCCCTGAAAGTCAAATAATAGATTCTTGCACATGACTATGATGGACAACATTGTCCCTGAAAGTCAAATAATAACTTTACAATAGAGAAGTTTCAAGGGAGTGTTTCGTTTAACTTACAATGGTTATAAACTGACCATAGGTATAAACTGACCATAGGTAAAAACTGACCATAGGTATAAACTGACCATAGGTATAAACTGACCATAGGTAAAAACTGACCATAGGTATAAACTGACCATAGTTATAAACTGACCATAGGTATAAACTGACCATAGGTAAAAACGGACCATAGGTATAAACTGACCATAGGTATAAACTGACCATAGGTAAAAACTGACCATGGATATTAATTATTTAGGGTATTAACATTTATACCTGTTTTATTCCCATGGTTTTAAATAAATTCAGACATCTAAGAATGAGGTAATTTTTGACATACATGTTTTGAAAGAATTGCCTTACAGAGGCAAAGATAGACAAAATACAAAATTTTCTATTTATAGTAACAAGGCTAGGAAGCAAAATCAGCCGACTGGGATAAATCAATTTTCATGTACCGACCAGTTATGTCAGGTACCTATCAGGTATGTCAGGTACCTACCAGGTATGTCAGGTACCTATCAGGTATGTTAGGTACCTACCAGGTATGTCGGGTACCAACCAGGTATGTCAGGTACCTATCAGGTATGTCAGGTACCTACCAGGTATGTCGGGTACCAACCAGGTATGTCATGTACCTACCAGGTATGTCAGGTACCTACCAGGTATGTCAGGTAGCCACCAGGTATGTCAGGTACCTACCAGGTATGTTAGGTAGCCACCAGGTATGTCAGGTACCTACCAGGTATGTCATGTACCTACCAGGTACGTCAGGTACCTACCAGGTATTTCAGGTAGCCACCAGGTATGTCAGGTACCTACCAGGTATGCCGATGCCAATGAGTACAGTAGATCCTATAATTAAGACCAGCCTGGACGCCTTGACCAGCGCGGCCACACTTTGGCTGTTGTCCTCGTCCACAGAGAGTTTGGTGTTGTCCAGCATCTCAATCCAGTCAGGACCGGGGACATCAGCCATCTGCCACTTGACAGTGGCGTTCCTTGACCACTCAATGGTTACCTGGCGATGGCATCAGAAGCTATTCCAGTGTTGGTTTGTCTTGTCAGTGTTTCAAAGTCAAGGTAGTTTTGGTAATTCATGCTAGTGTTGGTTTGTCTTGTTAGTGTTTCTAAGTCAAGCTAGTTTTGGTAATTCATGCTAGTGTTGGTTTGTCTAGTCAGTGTTTCTAAGTCAAGCTAGTTTTGGTAATTCATGCTAGTGTTGGTTTGTCTAGTCAGTGTTTCTAAGTCAAGCTAGTTTTGGTAATTCATGCTAGTGTTGGTTTGTCTAGTCAGTGTTTCTAAGTCAAGCTAGTTTTGGTAATTCATGCTAGTGTTGGTTTGTCTAGTCAGTGTTTCTAAGTCAAGCTAGTTTTGGTAATTCATGCTAGTGTTGGTTTGTCTAGTCAGTGTTTCTAAGTCAAGCTAGTTTTGGTAATTCATGCTAGTGTTGGTTTGTCTAGTCAGTGTTTCTAAGTCAAGCTAGTTTTGGTAATTCATGCTAGTGTTGGTTTGTCTAGTCAGTGTTTCTAAGTCAAGCTAGTTTTGGTAATTCATGCTAGTGTTGGTTTGTCTAGTCAGTGTTTCTAAGTCAAGCTAGTTTTGGTAATTCATGCTAGTGTTGGTTTGTCTAGTCAGTGTTTCTAAGTC
>MUZC01004411.1:112182-141217 GCA_002072015.1 Radix auricularia | reverse complement strand
CAAAAAAAAAAAAAAAAAGGAAAAACAAAACATTTAAATTTGTTAAAGGTCATCGCAACTTATAGACCGTATTTTTGTTTAAACTAAACATGTATTTTTGTTTAAGCTAAACATGTATTTTTGTTTTAACTAAACATGTATTTTTGTTTAAACTAAACATGTATTTTTGTTTAAACTAAACATGTATTTCTGTTTAAGCTAAACATGTATTTTTGTTTAAACTAAACATGTATTTTTGTTTAAGCTAAACATGTATTTTTGTTTAAGCTAAACATGTATTTTTGTTTAAACTAAACAAAACATCACCTATCTATTGTTATATACAAGATTCTGTCACAATCATTTGGAGACCAACATAGAAACCGTCAAAGACATTAAATACTTGTAATTTTAATGCTAACTTAAAGTTCTATTAACAACTTGTCAACCCATTGTTCAACCCTCTTTACCATCACACCATGTCAACCCATCGCTCAACCTTCTGTACCATCACAACTTGTCAACCCATCGTTGACCTTCTGTACCATCACACCATGTCAACCCATAATTCAACCCTCTCTGCCATCAGAACTTGTCAACCCATCGTTCAACCCACTCTACCATCACACCATGTCAACCCATCGTTCAACCCTCTCTACCATCACACCATGTCAACCCATCGTTCAAACCTCTCCACCAACACAACATGACAGCCCCCCCCCCGCCATTCTAAAATGAACCTCTCGACTACAACACTACTGGCCACGAGCCCATATCAGATCGCCAGCTCACGAGATAAATGACGTGCTATCGTCTTCTACCATATCCCTGTACGGCCTTTGTGGATCTGTGGGACTGCTAGTGGACGCCGAGGACAATCTGAGGGCTGACGGTAACAGGTAATACATGTGATGCATCATGTCGACGTCCGAATGGGTTGGGTTGGAGAACCCCGACCCGGTAAGGGAACTGTAAGGGGAGTAGTTCTCAACCTTTTTGGCCCCGGCCCTGTGGGAATGGACCTCTTCCGAGGTTCTCATCCCGTCGTTTACACTTTTATCGTAGGTCACGTGGCCTCTCACGCTCGGTAAAGATGTGCTCTGCTTGAGTTTGGATCCGCCGAGGATAGACACGTGGCTGCTGTTGGTCCGTTTGAGCCTCTCTGCCTCCGTCACGAATGATGTGCTGAGTGTTGGCTCGGGGAAGAAATCGACGGTGTTCTCTCGGAATGATGTGCCAGAAAATATCTTCATGATGGTAGAGGATGGTACTGTCAATATAAATAATAGAGAATATTTTCAGGATGGTCTGTGATGGTACTGGCAATATAAATAAAAGACATAGCAAGAATATATTTTATCAATTGTCTGTGATGGTTATTCTCTAACCAATTCTACCATCAACATTTGAAGACAGATTTACTCACTGGGTCTAGTTTTACTCTAACAAATTCTACCAACAACAACTAAAAGACATTTTTACTTACTGGGTCTTGTTTTACTCTAACAAATTATACCAACAACATTTGAAGACAGATTTACTTACTGGGTCTTGTTTTACTCTAACAAATTCTACCATCAACATTTGAAGACAAATTTACTTACTGGGTCTAGTTTTACTCTAACCAATTATACCATCAACATTTGAAGACAGATTTACTTACTGGGTCTAGTTTTACTCTAACCAATTCAACCATCAACATTTGAAGACAGATTTACTTACTGGGTCTTGTTTTACTCTAACCAATTCTACCAACAACATTTAAAAGACATTTTTACTTACTGGGTCTTGTTTTACTCTAACCAATTCTACCAACAACATTTAAAAGACACATTTCCTTACTGGGTCTAGTTTTACTCTAACCAATTCTACCAACAACATTTGAAGACAGATTTACTTACTGGGTCTAGTTTTACTCTAACCAATTATACCAACAACATTTAAAAGACATTTTTACTTACTGGGTCTTGTTTTACTCTAACCAATTCTACCAACAACATTTAAAAGACACATTTACTTACTGGGTCTAGTTTTACTCTAACCAATTATACCATCAACATTTGAAGACATATTTACTCACTGGGTCTTGCTTTATTCTAACACACTGTACTATCAACATCTGAAGACATATTTACTCACTGGGTCTTGCTTTATTCTAAAACAATGTACTATCAACATTTGAAGACATATTTACTCACTGGGTCTAGTTTTACTCTAACACACTGTACTATCAACATCTGAAGACACATTTACTCACTGGGTCTAGTTTTACTCTAACACACTGTACTATCAACATCTGAAGACAGATTTACTTACTGGGTCTTGTTTTACTCTAACACATTGTACTATCAACATTTGAAGACAGATTTACTCACTGGGTCTAGAATTTCGTTTGCTCATGACAGCTTGTGACAGCCTTCGGAAAACTTCCGAGCGTGAAAAGAAATCAAATAGAATTCATTAGTAAGAAACATGTTTGTATTTGTACAAATGTTTAATCACATGTTATAACATTTCTTCTCGTAAATATAAATTTATAATACAATACATGACATTTTAAGGTTTGTAAATTTTGTAACAAATATTTGATAACACGGGGAGACTTTATGTATTGGTATTGACTTTATGTATGGGTATTGACTTTATGTATTGGTATTGACTTAATGTATTGGTATTGACCTTATGTATTGGTATTGACTTTATGTATTGGTATTGACATTATGTATTGGTATTGACTTTATGATTTGGTATTGACTTTATGTACTGGTATTGACTTTATGTATTGGTATTGACTTTATGTATTGGTATTGACTTTATGTATTGGTATTGACTTTATGTATTGGTATTGACTTTATGTATTGTTATTGACTGTTTGTATTGGTATTGACTTTATGTATTGGTATTGACTTTATGTATTGGTATTGACTTTATGTATTGGTATTGACCTTATGTATTGGTATTGACTTTATGTATTGGTATTGACTTTGAGATACATTTTGCTGCCGTTTGATCAGACTTATCGTCATCTCTTTAAGTTCAAAAGGTCAATTTATCAGAACGAAATTTACTAATTAAAAAAAATTAATAAGCTACATATGCAGGTAAATAGGTCAGTCTTCTTCTTCTGTGTTCTCAATATTGAATATTGAGTTTTGCGTGCCGCAAGTTTTGCGCCATTTGGCCCGTGGTCTCCGACTTCAGCCTGCTGTATTTTCTGGATTTGCTTCCATAGCCTTTGGTCAGCCAAGACCATCTGCAAGGCAGCAGTTGTTTTTTATTTTTGGGCAAGTGATGCAGCGCTCACATGCCACGGCTAAGGGTTCCACGCATTGCCCCGCCGCTTTTCACCCATTTGGAGCTGGGTGGAACTCGGGACGCCCTGGGCCCCGGGAACAAGTCCCTGGCTTCCCATGGATTCGAAATCGTGACCATCGGAACGACAGTCGTGCGCACTTGCCACTCGACCACCGCGGCACCCATTAGGTCAGTAATAACTGTCGTCTGTGATTGTAAAGCTCGACCTCTACGTGTCATTAGGTCAGTGGGTCATCAGGGCAGTATGTCATTAGGTCAGTAGGTCATGAGGTCAGTACTCTCTTATTGTGAAGCTCGACCTCTACGTGGCATTAGGTCAGTGGGTCATCAGGGCAGTATGTCATTAGGTCAGTAGGTCATGAGGTCAGTACTCACTTTCATCTGTTATTGTGAAGCTAGGTCTGTACATGTCACGTGACTTCAGCAGCCTCACGAGGTCAGTGGGTCATCAGGGCAGTATGTCATTAGGTCAGTAGGTCATGAGGTCAGTACTCACTTTCATCTGTTATCGTGAAGCTAGGTCTGTACATGTCGGGGCGCGGTGGTCAAAGTGTTAGTGCGCTGCGGTACAAAAACAATTCTAAAATAAAAATAAAAATCGGTCACGGGTTCAAACCCCGGTTCTGGCACCCCTACGGGTAGATGATGCTCGTTAAAACCTTGGCTGGTAGTTCATCTAGGAGAAGGAAACTCCGAGTACAAATCCTCCGCTGCCTTGCGGCTATACCTGCCTTGCGGGAAAGGCTAAGGGAGTAAACCCTGAAAGAAAATCAGGAATTGGAGCACCTACAGGCGGTCTATACATAAGACTTATGTACATACCGGCAGCTCCTGCGACGCCAATGGCAGCCAAGCTGCATCGACGCAAGTCGTTCCCTTGGTTACACCATTGACGTGGAGAGGGGGGATATGCTGTATGGGCAGCAGCTAATTCTCCATAATACCCGCCCAGGCTTGCATCACCTCTGGAGAGGACACTCCAGCGTCGCCGCAAGGTGTCGACAAAACACGGGAAGCAGCAGTTACCGGTTATAAGCCAAAGCTCAATTGACGTAGAGCTAGGCGCCAGGGGCTGCTTCCGACGGTGGGAGAGACTACCAATGTCTCACTGGACAGCTACCGCCCGCCTCAAACTGGGCAGCCCCCAGTCAAATAGGTGCTATCCCGTCATGGCCTGCCTTCTCCACTGGGTGCGTGGAGATTAGAGTACCACTCAACAAGTGGGCCACTAAGCCCTGCACCAAGAAATACAAAAAAGAAAAAGAAGACCCCAGCTCTTCGAATCGCTAGCTGGAACGTGAGGACTATGTGTCCCGGCATCACTGATGATCTGCAGTCCATAAACGACACACGGAAGACAGGAATAATCGATAGAGAACTTAAAAGGCTAAAGATTGACATAGCATGCCTTCAGGAGACCAGGCTCCCAGACAACGGTTCACTCAAAGAGGCCAATTACACCTTCTTCTGGCAAGGCAGACCGAAAGACGAACCTAGACAGCATGGTGTGGGTTTCGCTGTTAAAAACACTCTTCTACCATCCATTGAACCACCGTCATCAGGCACGGAGAGGATCCTCACTCTAAGACTCAGAACAACTGCGGGCCCAGCAAACATTCTTAGTGTGTATGCCCCAACACTCTATTCAACTCCGGAAGAGAAGGACCAGTTCTATGGAGCGTTAGACCAGGCAATAGCCGGCATCCACAAAGACGAGGCAATCTATCTCCTAGGAGATTTCAATGCTAGAGTGGGGAGCGACCACGAAGCCTGGCCCACCTGCCTTGGACTATTTGGAAGAGGAAAGTTAAATGAAAATGGACAAAGGCTTCTGGAATTGTGCTGCTCACGAGGCTTGTGTGTGACCAACACTTTCTTCAAGTGCAAGGATATACATCAAGTATCTTGGAGACACCCTCGATCCCACCAATGGCACCAGCTGGACCTCATTATCACCAGGCGTGCACAACTAGCTAGCGTCCTACTCACTCGCAGCTATCACAGTGCCGACTGTGACACGGATCATTCCCTTGTCGCCAGCAAAGTACGAATAATGAGGAAAAACTCGTACCACACAAAGAAAAAGGGAAGTCCACGCATCAATACCTCCTGCATGAAAGACCCTGCGATAGCGCAGCTGTTCAAAGACAAGGTGAAGGAAAGTCTCTCAAAGATGTCCCCATGCGTCACCATTGACTCCAAATGGACGCAACTGAGAGACACAATCTATACATCCGCAATACAAGCCTTTGGCAAAAAATCTCACAAAAACACGGACTGGTTTGATGAACATTGGGACGAGATGAAACCCGTCACTGAAGCAAAAAGGAAAGCTCTTATGGCTTACAAGGAAAAGCCTACACCTGACAATTTGCATGCTTTAAAAACAGCTAAGTCACTTGCCCAAAAGGTTGCACGTAAATGTGTCAATACCTACTGGCTTAAGCTCTGTTCCAGTATACAATCAGCTGCAGACATGGGCAATGCAAAAGTCATGTACGAAAACATCAAAAAGGCAACGGGCCCCTTGACGTCAAAAGCTGCTCCCCTAAAGTCCAAAAATGGAGAAATTATTCAAGACCAGGCAGCACAGCTAAAACGGTGGGTTGAGCATTATCTGGAATTGTATTCAACAGTTACCACAGTCTCCAGCACCGCTCTAGATGACATCCCAGATATGCCACTCATGGAAGAACTTGATGTCGTGCCCACACAGGAAGAGCTGAGCAAAGCAATTGACAGTCTAGCTTGTGGAAAAGCGCCTGGGAATGATGGAATACCACCAGAGGTTCTAAAGAGTGGCAAGACAGCTTTACTCCAACCATTGCACGAGATTCTGTCCCTCTGCTGGGAACAGGGCTACATCCCCCAAGACCTAAAGGATGCAAATATAGTGACACTATATAAAAACAAAGGTGATAGGAGTGATTGCAATAATTATCGCGGCATTTCACTCCTTAGTATTGTAGGAAAGACCTTTGCCCGCGTTATACTAAAACGTTTACAAAGCCTAGCATCCCGCGTCTATCCAGAATCTCAGTGTGGTTTCCGGTCCGGTCGGTCTACCATAGACATGGTGTTCTCCATACGACAGCTCCAGGAAAAATGCAGAGAGCAGCAGATGCCACTATACATTGCATTTGTGGACCTTACAAAAGCCTTCGACTTAGTCAGTCGCAACGGGCTATTCCAAATACTGGCAAAAATTGGATGTCCCCCTCACCTACTTGCCATCATCAGACAGTTCCATGAAAATATGCTTGGCACAGTACAGTTCGATGGAGCTAAGTCAGAGGCCTTCCCTGTCAGCAGCGGAGTTAAACAAGGTTGTGTACTCGCACCAACACTCTTCGCAATATTCTTCTCTGTACTTCTTCGATACGCATTCAAGGATAGCAGTGAGGGAATCTGGTTACATACCAGAGCTGATGGAGGACTTTTCAACACTGCCCGCCTCCGAGCCAAGACCAAAACGACGGATGTCCTAATTCGAGAGCTACTATTTGCGGATGATGCGGCACTAACAGCACATACAGAATCTGGTTTGCAACAACTCGTGTCAAGCTTCTCCAATGCCTGCAAAGAATTTGGTCTGCAAATCAGCTTGAAAAAGACAAACATCATGGCCCAAGACACTCGACCTCCTCCTACCATAAATATCGATAATGAAAACTTGGAGGTTGTGGACAGCTTCACCTACTTGGGATCCAAGGTCTCCAATACACTGTCCATTGAAGAAGAAATAAACAGCAGAATTGGCAAGGCAGCCGCAACAATGGCTAAACTAAATAAGCGGGTCTGGCAAAACACCAAGCTAACGGAGAAAACCAAACTGTGCGTCTATCGAGCCTGTGTCATCAGTACACTACTATATGGGAGCGAGACATGGACCACTTATACATCACAAGAGCGTAAGCTTAACAGCTTCCATTTGAGATGCTTGCGCCGCATCCTTGGTATTAAATGGCAAGAAAAAGTGCCTAATAGTGAGGTACTAACGCGTGCCAATACCCAAAGCATGTTCTCAATTCTTAGTGAAAGACGCCTGAAGTGGCTAGGACATGTCAAAAGAATGAGCCCCGGCCGCATCCCGAAGGACCTCCTATATGGTGAACTTGCTTCAGGAAAGAGGAAAACAGGTCGCCCACGCTTGCGATTTAAAGATGTCTGTCAAAGGGACATGAAAGCAGCCAAAATACATACAAGTGACTGGGAGTGTAAGGCAGAAGACCGATCTACGTGGCGCACAGTTGTCAAAGAGGGCGTCATAGTAGCCGAGGAGCGAAGAATGGAGGAGGCTGCAGACAGAAGAGCTAGGAGAAAGGCCAAAACATTTGGAAGCACAGAACTCGTGTGTAAAAACTGTGGCAAAGACTGTCACTCAAGGATAGGACTGCACAGTCACTCGAGGAAATGCAACCCAACCCAACGGTGATGCACCATCGTCTCGCGAGACGGAAGGATGCCGGATACATGTCACGTGACTTCAGCAGCCTCACGAGGTCAGTGGGTCATCAGGGCAGTATGTCATTAGGTTAGTAGGTCATTAGGTCAGTACTCACTTTCATCTGTTATTGTGAAGCTAGGTCTGTACATGTCACGTAACTTCAGCAGTCTCACGAGGTCAGTGGGTCATCAGGGCAGTATGTCATTAGGTCAGTAGGTCATGAGGTCAGTACTCACGTTCATCTGTTATTGTGAAGCTAGGTCTGTACATGTCACGTGACTTCAGCAGCCTCACGAGGTCAGTGGGTCATCAGGGCAGTATGTCATTAGGTCAGTAGGTCATGAGGTCAGTACTCACTTTCATCTGTTATCGTGAAGCTAGGTCTGTACATGTCACGTGACTTCAGCAGCCTCACGAGGTCAGTGGGTCATCAGGGCAGTATGTCATTAGGTCAGTAGGTCATGAGGTCAGTACTCACTTTCATCTGTTATTGTGAAGCTAGGTCTGTACAAGTCACGTGACTTCAGCAGCCTCACGAGGTCAGTGGGTCATCAGGGCAGTATGTCATTAGGTCAGTAGGTCATGAGGTCAGTACTCACTTTCATCTGTTATCGTGAAGCTAGGTCTGTACAAGTCACGTGACTTCAGCAGTCTCACGAGGTCCATTCGAAATCTCTTACCAAAGAAACAGTAGACGAGAAAGTTGGTTGCGTTGTTACTGTACAGCAATATGACAGTAACATTGACAGCTGTAACAATAGATAACAAGATGTTATAGACCAGGATGTTGTGTTACTGTACAGTAAGATGACAGTAACATTGACAGCTGTAACAAATAGATAACAAGATGTTATAGACCAGGATGTTGTGTTACTGTACAGTAAGATGACAGTAACATTGACAGCTGTAACAATAGAGACAACAAGATGTCATAGACCAGGAAGTTGTGTTACTGTACAGTAAGATGACAGTAACATTGACAGCTGTGACAGTAGAGACAACAAGATGTTATAGACCAGGAAGTTGTGTCACTGTACAGAAAGATGTCAGTAACATTGACAGCTGTAACATTAACATCAAGATGTGACAAAAGGAAAAAAAAACAGAAGTAAATGAGAACAAGCACAGAACTACTGACCCAGTTTGCCCTTGACCTGTCCGAGTCTCGAGTTGAGATCCACCATGACCTGTAGGGTGCCGTATAAAATGGCCACCGGAAGTAGCGTCACAATAAACATTAGACTGGTCACAAATCCCAGGATCAGGAGCTGACTTTTGACTTTGGAAATAGATAGACATTGTGTTAGGTGACTTTTGACTTGGGCAATAGATGGACATGGGGTTAGGTGACTTTTGACTTGGGCAATAGATGGACATGGGGTTAGGTGACTTTTGACTTGGGGTTAGGTGACTTTTGACTTGGGCAATAGATGGAAATGGGTTTAGGTGATTTTTGACTTGGGGTTAGGTGACTTTTGACTTTGGAAATAGATGGACATTGGGTTAGGTGACTTTTGACTTGGGCAAAAGATGGACATGGGGTAGGTGACTTTTGACTTGGGGAATAGATAGACATGGGGGTAGGTGACATTTGACTTGGGGAATAGATAGACATGGGGGTAGGTGACATTTGACTTGGGACATGGGGTTAGGTGACTTTTGACTTGGGAAATAGATTGAAATGGGTTTAGATGACTTTTGACTTGGGGTTAGGTGACTTTTGACTTGAGGAATAGATGGACTTGTGGTTAGATGACTTTTGACTTGAGACATGGGGTTTGGTGACTTTTGACTTGGGAAATAGATAGACATGGGGCTAGATGAATTTTGATTTGGGGTTAGGTGACTTTTGACTTGGGGAATAGATGGACTTGTGGTTAGATGACTTTTGACTTGAGACATGGGGTTTGGTGACTTTTGACTTGGGAAATAGATAGACATGTGGTTAGATGACTTTTGACTTGGGAAATAGATAGACATGGGTTTAGTTGGACTTTTGACTTGGGGAATAGATAGACATGGGTTTAGTTGGACTTTTGACTTGGGGAATAGATGGACATGGGGTTAGGTGACTTTTGACTTGGGAAATAGATAGACATGGGGTTAGATGACTTTTGACTTGGGAAATAGATAGACATGGGTTTAGTTGGACTTTTGACTTGGGGAATAGATAGACATGGGTTTAGTTGGACTTTTGACTTGGGGAATAGATGGACATGGGTTTATTTGGACTTTTGACTTGGGGAATAGATGGACATGGGTTTAGTTGGACTTTTGTCTTGTTGAATAGATGGACATGGGGTTAGGTGACTTTTGACTTGGGGAATAGATGGACTAGATGGTTGTTAACATGGTGTAAAATTGCATCACTTCTGTACTAGATGCTTGTTGCAATGTTTCGCCAGCTTGCAACTGTGCATGGTATTAAGGATTTTTAAAAACTCACCAGACGTCAATGTCACTACAACTCTGATACTGAAAGTGTGTCCACTATTAACACTACAGATTCAGATAATGAAAGGGGTCCACTATTAACAATACAGATTCAGATAATGAAAGGGGTCCACTATTAACACTACAGATTCAGATAATGAAAGGGGTCCACTATTAACACTACAGATTCAGATAATGAAAGGGGTCCACTATTAACACTACGGATTCAAATAATGAAAGGGGTCCACTATTAACACTACAGATTCAGATGATGAAAGGGGTCCACTATTAACACTACAGATTCAAATAATGAAATGGGTCCACTATTAACACTACAGATTCAGATAATGAAAGGGGTCCACTATTAACACTACAGATTCAGATAATGAAAGGGGTCCACTATTGACACTACAGATTCAAATAATGAAAGGGGTCCACTATTAACACTCCGGCAATTATCCGGCATCCTTTCGTCTCGCGAGACGATGGTGCATCACCGTTGGGTTGGGTTGCATTTCCTCGAGTGACTGTGCAGTCCTATCCTTGAGTGACAGTCTTTGCCACAGTTTTTACACACGAGTTCTGTGCTTCCAAATGTTTTGGCCTTTCTCCTAGCTCTTCTGTCTGCAGCCTCCTCCATTCTTCGCTCCTCGGCTACTATGACGCCCTCTTTGACAACTGTGCGCCACGTAGATCAGTCTTCTGCCTTACACTCCCAGTCACTTGTATGTATTTTGGCTGCTTTCATGTCCCTTTGACAGACATCTTTAAATCGCAAGCGTGGGCGACCTGTTTTCCTCTTTCCTGAAGCAAGTTCACCATATAGGAGGTCCTTCGGGATGCGGCCGGGGCTCATTCTTTTGACATGTCCTAGCCACCTCAGGCGTCTTTCACTAAGAATTGAGAACATGCTTTGGGTATTGGCACGCGTTAGTACCTCACTATTAGGCACTTTTTCTTGCCATTTAATACCAAGGATGCGGCGCAAGCATCTCAAATGGAAGCTGTTAAGCTTACGCTCTTGTGATGTATAAGTGGTCCATGTCTCGCTCCCATATAGTAGTGTACTGATGACACAGGCTCGATAGACGCACAGTTTGGTTTTCTCCGTTAGCTTGGTGTTTTGCCAGACCCGCTTATTTAGTTTAGCCATTGTTGCGGCTGCCTTGCCAATTCTGCTGTTTATTTCTTCTTCAATGGACAGTGTATTGGAGACCTTGGATCCCAAGTAGGTGAAGCTGTCCACAACCTCCAAGTTTTCATTATCGATATTTATGGTAGGAGGAGGTCGAGTGTCTTGGGCCATGATGTTTGTCTTTTTCAAGCTGATTTGCAGACCAAATTCTTTGCAGGCATTGGAGAAGCTTGACACGAGTTGTTGCAAACCAGATTCTGTATGTGCTGTTAGTGCCGCATCATCCGCAAATAGTAGCTCTCGAATTAGGACATCCGTCGTTTTGGTCTTGGCTCGGAGGCGGGCAGTGTTGAAAAGTCCTCCATCAGCTCTGGTATGTAACCAGATTCCCTCACTGCTATCCTTGAATGCGTATCGAAGAAGTACAGAGAAGAATATTGCGAAGAGTGTTGGTGCGAGTACACAACCTTGTTTAACTCCGCTGCTGACAGGGAAGGCCTCTGACTTAGCTCCATCGAACTGTACTGTGCCAAGCATATTTTCATGGAACTGTCTGATGATGGCAAGTAGGTGAGGGGGACATCCAATTTTTGCCAGTATTTGGAATAGCCCGTTGCGACTGACTAAGTCGAAGGCTTTTGTAAGGTCCACAAATGCAATGTATAGTGGCATCTGCTGCTCTCTGCATTTTTCCTGGAGCTGTCGTATGGAGAACACCATGTCTATGGTAGACCGACCGGACCGGAAACCACACTGAGATTCTGGATAGACGCGGGATGCTAGGCTTTGTAAACGTTTTAGTATAACGCGGGCAAAGGTCTTTCCTACAATACTAAGGAGTGAAATGCCGCGATAATTATTGCAATCACTCCTATCACCTTTGTTTTTATATAGTGTCACTATATTTGCATCCTTTAGGTCTTGGGGGATGTAGCCCTGTTCCCAGCAGAGGGACAGAATCTCGTGCAATGGTTGGAGTAAAGCTGTCTTGCCACTCTTTAGAACCTCTGGTGGTATTCCATCATTCCCAGGCGCTTTTCCACAAGCTAGACTGTCAATTGCTTTGCTCAGCTCTTCCTGTGTGGGCACGACATCAAGTTCTTCCATGAGTGGCATATCTGGGATGTCATCTAGAGCGGTGCTGGAGACTGTGGTAACTGTTGAATACAATTCCAGATTATGCTCAACCCACCGTTTTAGCTGTGCTGCCTGGTCTTGAATAATTTCTCCATTATTGGACATTAGGGGAGCAGCTTTTGACGTCAAGGGGCCCGTTGCCTTTTTGATGTTTTCGTACATGACTTTTGCATTGCCCATGTCTGCAGCTGATTGTATACTGGAACAGAGCTTAAGCCAGTAGGTATTGACACATTTACGTGCAACCTTTTGGGCAAGTGACTTAGCTGTTTTTAAAGCATGCAAATTGTCAGGTGTAGGCTTTTCCTTGTAAGCCATAAGAGCTTTCCTTTTTGCTTCAGTGACGGGTTTCATCTCGTCCCAATGTTCATCAAACCAGTCCGTGTTTTTGTGAGATTTTTTGCCAAAGGCTTGTATTGCGGATGTATAGATTGTGTCTCTCAGTTGCGTCCATTTGGAGTCAATGATGACGCTTGAGGACATCTTTGAGAGACTTTCCTTCACCTTGTCTTTGAACAGCTGCGCTATCGCAGGGTCTTTCATGCAGGAGGTATTGATGCGTGGACTTCCCTTTTTCTTTGTGTGGTACGAGTTTTTCCTCATTATTCGTACTTTGCTGGCGACAAGGGAATGATCCGTGTCACAGTCGGCACTGTGATAGCTGCGAGTGAGTAGGACGCTAGCTAGTTGTGCACGCCTGGTGATAATGAGGTCCAGCTGGTGCCATTGGTGGGATCGAGGGTGTCTCCAAGATACTTGATGTATATCCTTGCACTTGAAGAAAGTGTTGGTCACACACAAGCCTCGTGAGCAGCACAATTCCAGAAGCCTTTGTCCATTTTCATTTAACTTTCCTCTTCCAAATAGTCCAAGGCAAGTGGGCCAGGCTTCGTGGTCGCTCCCCACTCTAGCATTGAAATCTCCTAGGAGATAGATTGCCTCGTCTTTGTGGATGCCGGCTATTGCCTGGTCTAACGCTCCATAGAACTGGTCCTTCTCTTCCGGAGTTGAATAGAGTGTTGGGGCATACACACTAAGAATGTTTGCTGGGCCCGCAGTTGTTCTGAGTCTTAGAGTGAGGATCCTCTCCGTGCCTGATGACGGTGGTTCAATGGATGGTAGAAGAGTGTTTTTAACAGCGAAACCCACACCATGCTGTCTAGGTTCGTCTTTCGGTCTGCCTTGCCAGAAGAAGGTGTAATTGGCCTCTTTGAGTGAACCGTTGTCTGGGAGCCTGGTCTCCTGAAGGCATGCTATGTCAATCTTTAGCCTTTTAAGTTCTCTATCGATTATTCCTGTCTTCCGTGTGTCGTTTATGGACTGCAGATCATCAGTGATGCCGGGACACATAGTCCTCACGTTCCAGCTAGCGATTCGAAGAGCTGGGGTCTTCTTTTTCTTTTTTGTATTTCTTGGTGCAGGGCTTAGTGGCCCACTTGTTGAGTGGTACTCTAATCTCCACGCACCCAGTGGAGAAGGCAGGCCATGACGGGATAGCACCTATTTGACTGGGGGCTGCCCAGTTTGAGGCGGGCGGTAGCTGTCCAGTGAGACATTGGTAGTCTCTCCCACCGTCGGAAGCAGCCCCTGGCGCCTAGCTCTACGTCAATTGAGCTTTGGCTTATAACCGGTAACTGCTGCTTCCCGTGTTTTGTCGACACCTTGCGGCGACGCTGGAGTGTCCTCTCCAGAGGTGATGCAAGCCTGGGCGGGTATTATGGAGAATTAGCTGCTGCCCATACAGCATATCCCCCCTCTCCACGTCAATGGTGTAACCAAGGGAACGACTTGCGTCGATGCAGCTTGGCTGCCATTGGCGTCGCAGGAGCTGCCGGTATGTACATAAGTCTTATGTATAGACCGCCTGTAGGTGCTCCAATTCCTGATTTTCTTTCAGGGTTTACTCCCTTAGCCTTTCCCGCAAGGCAGGTATAGCCGCAAGGCAGCGGAGGATTTGTATTCGGAGTTTCCTTCTCCTAGATGAACTACCAGCCAAGGTTTTAACGAGCATCATCTACCCNATAATGAAAGGGGTCCACTATTAACACTACAGATTCAAATAATGAAAGGGGTCCACTATTAACACTACAGATTCAGATAATGAAAGGGGTCCACTATTAACACTACAGTTTCAAATAATGAAAGGGGTTCACTATTAACACTACAGATTCAGACTTAGTTATACAAGAGATAAATAACAGTATTCATTGTTGACCTTTCGTTGTATTTCATCTAACTTTTCTGAAACTTCCTTATCTTATCTTAGATATACAGACGCTTCTTCTATGCAGAAGATAATTGCGTCCACAGACCATGAGAGATGATCTGTTGGCAAGTGATGCAGCGGTCACAGGCCACGGCTATAGGGGTTCCACGCATTACCCCAGCCGCCTAACTATTGTCTAGTTAGGTACCCATTCGGAGCTGGGTGACTCGGGGACTCCTCAGGCCGCGAGAACAAATCCACACCTTCATGTGGATTTGAACCCGTGACCATCCTTATTACCCGGACTTAAATATATGAAGGGTACTTTAATTTAACACAATAACGTTATGGGTAATTTAATTATGGGGAGTGACAGTGGCGTAGCCTGCTGATGTGGATTGCTCCACTTGATACCAATCTTTAGTGATAACACCTATGGTCATTGGGCCGTCTGTGATGCGCTGGACAGAACCTCTGGTCATTGGGCCGTCTGTGAGGCACTGGACAGAACCTCTGGTCATTGCACCGTCTGTGAGTCACTGGACAGAACCTCTGGTCATTGGGCCGTCTGTGAGGCGCTGGACAGAACCTCTGGTCATTGGGCCGTCTGTGAGGCGCTGGACAGAACCTCTGGTCATTGCACCGTCTGTGATGCACTGGACAGAACCTCTGGTCATTGGGCCGTCTGTGAGGCGCTGGACAGAACCTCTGGTCATTGCACTGTCTGTGATGCACTGGACAGAACCTCTGGTCATTGGGCCGTCTGTGAGGCGCTGGACAGAACCTCTGGTCATTGGGCCGTCTGGTGGACACTGGACAGAACCTCTGGTCATTGGGCCGTCTGTGAGGCACTGGACAGAACCTCTGGTCATTGGGCCGTCTGGTGGACACTGGACAGAACCTCTGGTCATTGGGCCGTCTGGTGGACACTGGACAGAACCTCTGGTCATTTGGCCGTCTGTGAGCCACTGGACAGAACCTCTGGTCATTGGGCCGTCTGTGAGGCACTGGACAGAACCTCTGGTCATTGGGCCGTCTGTGAGGCACTGGACAGAACCTCTGGTCATTGGGCCGTCTGGTGGACACTGGACAGAACCTCTGGTCATTGGGCCATCTGTGAGCCACTGGACAGAACCTCTGGCTTGTCTAAGCCCCTAAAGATAGAAGGTATCGGTTATCTACCTTTGTCCGTGCTCTTGTTGGCGGCCAGGCCAGACCTCTTGCCCCGGTGGATGAAGACAATTGCGCTATTGAAGATGATGATGAGGAGGGCGGGGCCCACACAGTACAGGATGAACTGGACGGTGGCCCCAACTGTGGAAATGTCGAGATAGCACTTGATGGTATACCTGCAGTCAGGAAAAGTAGGCCAGAAAGACATACATTTCTGGTTAAAAATCATAAATATTGATAACTTCTAGCAATGAGAGAGGGCAGAGGTAAAGGGCAAGGACGCTTACAGAACTCAGTGGAAGGAAATTTGACTTTTATTTCCTCCAAATAAATGAAACTTTTCTGGATCTTTTCTCTGAATCGATCGCTCACCTTATCCTAACTCACCCTGTCTTATCCCCACTCACCCTGTCTTATGCTTACTCACCCTGTATTATCCACACTCACCCTGTCTTATCCTCACTCACCCTGTCTTAGACTTGGTGACGATGTCATTGTAGACGATGACAGCAACACATAGACAGACTACCACAACCAAGATGACGATGTTGGTCTGTGGTCGTAGACAGACACTCAGGTGACGTAGGCTGTGGGATAGGGAATGATGGTCCAGTAAAACAGGAAATAGACTGTGGGATAGGGAATGATGGGCCAGTAAAACAGAAAGTAATTGATTGCAACTTTTGAAACAAGTTGACTAAAAAACGAAGGATGTCAGAGGGGACAGGTCTTCAAATCAATGTTTTAGCTAGAGTATCTTGAGGTCTAACATACTTACCCCCACCCCCAAATAGATATATACATATTTTTTTTATATACATAAATATAGCAGTAAACATAATTCGCAATGTGTTTCCCGTCCGTCCCGTCCGTGACGCTACTAATTTTAGAAAACAGCGCAACAAAAAATACTCTTTTACGAACGTCTGCATACAATTGTTAAATTGGGAAATAAATGAATTAAAATATATAATAACATAAATAAAAGTTTTATACTACATTATTTTTAGCGCATTTTCGAGAAGTCGAATGCGCTATTGCACCCGTTTTGTCCGTCCATCCTTCTGTCATCACCCTAGATCTCAGCATCCATAAGTCCTAGACCCATGATGTATATATGTTTTTTGTATGTCCTGACCTGCCATTTGTGCATCAACACTCAGTTACTCGATCCGTTAAAAAACCCCGTTAAAACTACCAAAAAACTTTGCGAATCGAGAGATAACACTGGCGCAGGCAACGGCCGCCATTGCCGGAAGTCTTAGTATTATCAAAAATATTAGTTTTTTTTTGTTGACGTTATTAGAATATGTGTAAAAGTTTAGAGAGTTTTACGTCATCATTTGTGGTGACTTCAATCAAGATCTTAGCGGCCCAGGGGCAGAAATTGAAAACTTTTTCGAAACAAGCTTCAACATTCAACTACTTTCACCAACATTGGCAACCACGATCTATCAAACAACAATTGACGGAGTATTTGGGCGATTAGCTGATTACAATTTAGAATGTTTCATTTATGAGTCCTATTTCAGTGACCACAAACCACTTGTAGTTAGATTAAAGACAAAATAAAAAATTTTAAAATGTAAAGAAATGACTTTTAAATATTTTTTTTTCAGGTATATTCATTACACAAGAAAATTCATAAAAATATGTCTAAAATCTAAACACAATTACTGATAACTACATAATGCTGATATCTAACATAAGTACTGACACATAATACGAAAATGCGCTAACACGTCCTGAGTTCCAAAAGGGACCAGGCTTAACATGATTTTTTGTTCTGATGAACATTTGTTCAAAATAAATAATTTGCAGCTGAAATATTGAAATATATTTATTTTAACGGTGATGCCCAAGGAAATGTATACTGGGGCTGGTATTGATTAAAAAAATTTGTTAGATTAATCAGTAAAATTTTAATCGATTGATTTCATTTAATTTAAAAAAAAAATAAAAAATCTAGATCCACTAAAGTTGTGATTCATTATTTCGCGAAAACGTTAAGTCGCGGTAATGGCCCCAAAATTTTGTGCTTTGCAAAAAAATAAGAAAGAAAAACTTTTTGGTGACGTTTGCACTTCTTAATAAATAATAATAATAATAATAATAATAACAATAATAATAATAATACAAGAGAAAAGTATGTCAGTAACAAAAGCTATACATTATTAATCAATCGTTTTAAAAATTGAGGAATATTTTCTTAAATTTTAATCGATCAAATCAATCTTAATCGATTAATTTCATTTCACTGCCCTTTTGTATAATCTAACATTTCAACCAATTAAGTTATAGAATTGTAGGTTTAAGATAATATCTAGAAATTTATTTAAAATCAATAAAAACAATAAAACAGCAACAATTGTTATGTTAGTGAAATGCTTCAACCCTGCAGGCGAGGAGCAGCTTGTTACTATATGTATGTAACTGACACATATCACCCGTAACCTTTATATATTATAAAATACGGTTGACTGACGCCTGACCCCAAAAGTTAAGTAATATGGTCGATTGACCCCCTGATTCTAAAATTAAACAAAGTGGTTGACTGACCCCTGACCGCTAAAGTTAAGTAATATGGTCGATTGACCCCCTGATTCTAAAATTAAACAATGTGGTTGACTGACCCCTGACCGCTAATGTTAAGTAATATGGTCGATTGACCCCCTGATTGAAAGTTAAACAATGTGGTTGACTGACCCGTAAAGTTAAACAGTGTGGTTGACTGACCCCTGACCCCTAAAGTCAAACAGTGTAGTTGACTGACCCCTGACCGCTAAAGTTAAACAATGTGGTCGACTGACCTCTGATTCTAAAGTTAAACAATATGGTCGACTGACCTCTGATTCTAAAGTTAAACAATGTGGTTGACTGACCCCTGACCCCTAAAGTTAAACAGTGTGGTTGACTGTCCCCTGACCCCTAAAGTCAAACAGTGTGGTTGACTGACCCCTGACCCCTAAAGTCAAACAGTGTGGTTGACTGACCCCTGACCGCTAAAGTTAAACAATGTGGTCGACTGACCCCTGACCCATGGCCCTTAAAACTCCAGCTGACCTGTTGACGAGATAAAGCAGACGACATCCGGTAATAATGACAAGATGCCAACTGGTAATTGTCATCAGACTGTAGGTCAACCACTTGGTGAACCTGGATGACAATCAAATGACATGTAATACATACGCTACAACATTTTGTTTGTTGTCATGTTTATGTAACTCTAACATACACACGCCATCGTATGACGGGGTCCTTTGTGGACAATGTTAACCATATGTTGTTAACTGTAACGACAATACAAACCAGTTACACTGTATTCATACTAGGCTGAGGGGTCTCTTTGGCCTGGGGGTAGGGGTCTCTTTGGCCTGGGGGTAGGGGTCTCTTTGGCCTGGGGGTAGGGGTCTCACCAGAGATTGGTTACGTCAAACAAGCCCCACCATGTCTTATGAGCGGTTGTACAATGATTGACAGTTGACTTCTGAAAATGGGAATTTGGGGGCGGAGACTGACGGGTATTAAAGGGGACGCACGGATGAACACAGGGACAGACGGAGATAGGAATGGGGACTGAGATAAGAACACACTGAGTTAGGGACGAGTGTCAGTTAGAATAAAGACAGTTAAAGAAGTTAAGCAATGAAACATAATTTAATTGTGCATTCCGTCTTGGCGTTTTAGTGTTTGAATAATAATTCACTAAGAGTGTGTACTGTGAAAAGATTATAGTAAAGCAGTGAGAGTAGATAGAGACACTAAACAAGAGAACACCCAGGTTCTCTACAATATTTTGTAGTTTGTCGGGACCGTATTTTATTTCCGTTTTAAGCGTTTTCATGTTATGACGTATTTCACAGTATCTATGTATTTGATGATTTGAAACCAAAAGTTTTAACTTGATAAATTATACGCGAGCCGAAATTTGAACACAGAAGACCCACGGTTGAAACACTGGGGGTAAAGATATTGCAGTAGCATTTTCACAGGTACCCGAGCGCCATTTTACTACCCGGGTAGTTTGCTCGGCAACGAATACCCGGGTCCCGGTTGACATGCCAAGGAAGTAAGGACGGTAAATGTCCATATGTCCCTACCTGCACCAGCCGGGATGGTAAATGTCCATATGTCCCTACCTGCACCAGCCGGGATGGTAAATGTCCATATGTCCCTACCTGCACCAGCCGGGATGGTAAATGTCCATATGTCCCTACCTGCACCAGTCGGGATGGTAAATGTCCATATGTCCCTACCTGCACCAGCCGCGATGGTAAATGTCCCTACCAGCACCAGCCAGGATGGTAAATGTCCCTACCTGCACCAGCCGGGATGGTACGACACAATCTCAGTTCCCATGTACGCACTACTCAGAAGTCTCGGCATGGCAATGATCAGCGTGATGAGGTTGAAGACACAAAGACTGATGAGGTAGACAGAGAAAACGTTCTCTCGTTGTAAGCCTCGGGCCAGAACCATGATGGACAACACGTTACCTGGTTGGACATACACAAGATGGACATTACGTTACCTGGTGGGACATACACAAGATGGACATAACATTAGCTGGTTGGACATACACAAGATGGACATTACGTTACCTGGTGGGACATACATAAGATGGACAACACGTTACCTGGTTGGACATACACAAGATGGACAGATTTCTTTTTAAAACCCGTATTTCTATCTAAAAATTAAACATTGTCTTGGTTGTAGAAGGGCATTCTGGTAATTAAAACAAAATGTTGTCACGTTAAAAATACCTGTCTAGTTATTTGAACAAAGGCGTTGTCCATAAGTTACGTCACACCTTTTTTGACCCATTTTTACCCTCCCCCCCCCCAAACTTTGTCACACGGCGTCACAAAAAGTTTAGGCCCCGCCCCTTTGTAAATATGATTTGACAATGCATTGCACCCCTCCCCCGTTCTCCTATAATTCCCCTATTTCCTATTTGAAAATTAGTATCTTTGAAAATCAGTTTGTTGTCATTTAAGCATGTATTTATTGTAATGCTGAAATCTTTTATTGCATCTTTTATTGTATGAAGGTATGTAAAACGCCCTTAAAAATGGTAAGCAATCAAATATTTAAGTGCAACTGTTGTTACAAGTTGCGCGTTTTTGGTGTGACGTCACAGTTCTCAACCCCCACCCCCGGCCTTCCCTTTCGTCAAACATTGCTACAAATGTGTGACAACCCCCCTCCTTACACCCCCAACCCACAACTAGATGCGTAACTCCTCAAAGATCACAGGTTTGATTTGAACAATTCTCAGTCTTGATATCCTAAAATAAGCTATTGTCTTTTAACCCGAAGAAACTGTCACTGCTACATATATCGCTATGAAAGAGTATTTGAGAACTAAATGACCAGATAGACTGGAACTAAATTCAAGACAAAAGATCTTTGTTTACCCAGAGTATTTGAGAAATAAATGACCAGATAGACTGGAACTAAATTCAAGACAAAAGATCTTTGTTTACCGAGAGACCCGAAGAAGCTGTCACTGTTACAAAGATCGCTATCAAAGAGTAACTGAGAAATAAATACACCAAATAAAATTGAACTAAATTTAAGACAAAAGATCTTTGTTTACCCAGAGTATTTGAGAACTAAATGACCAGATAGAATGCAAATAAATTCAAGACCAAAGATCTTTGTTTACCCAGAGACCCGAAGGCCAGTAGACAGATGGGGCTGACCGCCATCAAGATCTTGTTGATGTGGGTCAGTCGGTCGATCTCGTCCTGGTCGCCCGGCCAGTTGGTCACGTTGGTGTAGGCGTTAAATATACTGACTTCAGTGGCCATCATCACACACCGTGATGACGTCAGGGCCAGCTGGTGTGGGAGAACCCGATCACGTCTCGGCCTTGACATTGGTGTTCAGACATTGAGCTCTGACCCTAGCCTCGAAGTCATGAGCGGTGGCACCGATACTGAGGCTTTTACCAGCGAACTTGTTGAATGAACTTTGTTGGCAAAGATGTCTGGGTGTGTCCTAATATGGCATTCGGGCCAAATATGGCCTGTGTCCTAATGTGGTCTGTGTCCTAATACGACCTGTATTCTAACATGGACTGCGTCCTAATATGGCCTTTGTCCTAATATGGCATTTGGGCCAAATATGGCCTGTGTCCTAATGTGGTCTGTGTCCTAATATGGCATGTGTCCTATAATGGCATGTGTCCTAATATGGCCTGTGTCCTATTATGGCCTGTGTCCTAATACGGCCTGTATTCTAACATGGACTGCGTCCTAATATGGCCTTTGTCCTAACATGGCATGTGTCCTAATATGGCCTGTGTCCTAATATGGCCTGTGTCCTATAATGGCATGTGTCCTAATATGGCCTGTGTCCTAATATGGTATATGTCCTAATATGGCATGTCTTAATATGGACTGTGTCCTATTATGGCCTGTGTCCTAATACGGCCTGTATTCTAACATGGACTGCGTCCTAATATGGCCTTTGTCCTAACATGGCATGTGTCCTAATATGGCCTGTGTCCTAATATGGCCTGTGTCCTAATATGGCCTGTGTCCTAATATGCCGGTGTCCTAATATGTCATGTGTCCTAATATGCCAGTGTCCTAATATGTCATGTGTCCTAATATGGCCTGTGTCCTAATATGGCCTGTGTCCTAATATGCCGGTGTCCTAATATGTCATGTGTCCTAATAAGGCATGTGTCCTAACTTGGACCGTGTCCTAACATGGACTGTGTCCTAATATTGCCAGTGTCCTATTAACTCTGTAATGTTGAGTGTCATTTAAAAGTTTTACAAATCTGGGATTTTAAATGAAGAACAAAAAGAATCTAGATTGTTGATACAATAATAAGAACATCTAATTTTACCCTGGTATTTATTTAGGTTTGGATAGAAAAATAAGAAAAACTTATTACAATTTATTTTTTATTAATTAATAGACTCATCAATTTATTTCAAAAACTGAATCTACAAATCTCTGAATGATAATCAGGGTAATGAAACAGTGTATGTCTATCTCTGAATGATAATCAGGGTAATGAAACAGTGTATGTCTATCTCTGAATGATAATGTGGGTAATGAAACAGTGTATGTCTATCTTTGAATGATAATCAGGGTAATGAAACAGTGTATGTCTATCTCTGAATGATAATCTGGGTAATGAAACAGTGTATGTCTCTATTTCTGAATGATAATCAGGGTAATGAAACAGTGTATGTCTATCTTTGAATGATAATTATCAGGGTAATGAAACAGTGTATGTCTCTATTTCTGAATGATAATCAGGGTAATGGAACAGTGTATGTCTCTATCTCTGAATGATAATCAGGGTAATAAAACAGTGTATGTCTTTCTCTGAATGATAATCAGGGTAATGAAACAGTGTATGTCTATCTCTGAATGATAATCTGGGTAATGAAACAGTGTATGTCTCTATTTCTGAATGATAATCAGGGTAATGAAACAGTGTATGTCTAATTGTCTATCTTTGAATGATAATTAATCAGGGTAATGAAACAGTGTATGTCTCTATTCCTGAATGACAATCAGGGTAATGAAACATTGTATGTCTATCCCTGAATGATAATCAGGGTAATGAAACATTGTATGTCTATCTCTGAAAGATAATCACGATAATGAAATAGTGTATGTCTATTTCTGAATGAGGATCACGATAATGAAACAGTGTATGTCTATCTCTCTGTTTTGTTTGTTTGCTTACAAATATTTGATCAGATTTACTTCTTATTTATTTTATTTCGCCACACTTTAAGAAATGTCTCAAAATAAAAAGGCATATATATCACTACACAAGTAGGGCTTATATTCAGGCGCCATTAAATGTGGATTCATGGCTTCCGCTTGACAGAGTACACTTTTTGATGACGTAATTTAATGTTATTTATTTTATAAACACGGCGGCTGAAACATTGATGCAAGATCTTACAGTGTCGGACAGCACGAAGTTCACTAGTTTGATACATAAAAAGTCGTTATGTACCTGACGTTGATAATATTGTACACTAACAAATTTGAGCACGTTAGTTATGTGTATGAGTCATGTGGACAGTGGCGTAGCTAGGGGGGGCGGTCCGCCCCGGGCGGAACTCATCTAAAGGGCGGCATTTGTGGAAATTTGAAAAATAAAGCCCTTTCCGACAGCCGCCAATTTTATTTTTAAGGGGGAAAACCAAGGTGAAACTAAATTATTCTTCATTTCCAGTCTTAATTAACGTTTTCGCGCAACATTTGTTTGATCACATAGTGATTGTTATAACTAACTCAAACACGTTCAAAAATTAAAATTCTCGTAAAAGGTATCTATTTGTTTGGAAAATTGTGAATTCAAATTTGTGACACCTCTCTCTTCCTTCTCATGTCTGACGTAATTTATGGACGTCCCCTAAAAGGGCGGCAAATTGTAGACCGCCCCGGGCGGCAAAAGGTCTAGCTACGCAACTGCATGTGGAGTGAGCTTATGTGAGCCAGAAGTGGTGATGATGAATGTTTCTTGTATTGCTTTTGTTTTCCATTTAGGTTTAACATGCTGAATGAAATCGGATTACAATTGACGAATTTGTGTCCAATACCTCATGTTCCCCGACCTTTAGTCACTGACACACTAGATAAACAGCCCACGTCTACTTGTTGCACAGGTCCTGATATAAATAAAACTTGTTGCACAGGTCCTGCTATAAATAAAACTTGTTGCACGGGTCCTGCTATAAATGAAACTAGTTGCACGGGTCCTGCTATAAATAAAACTTGTTGCACAGGTCCTGCTATAAATAAAACTTGTTGCACGGGTCCTGCTATAAATGAAACTAGTTGCACGGGTCCTGCCATAAATTAAACTTGTTGCACAGGTCCTGCTATAAATAAAACTTGTTGCACAGGTCCTGCTATAAATAAAACTTGTTGCACAGGTCCTTATAAATAAAACTTGTTGCACAGGTCCTGCTATAAATAAAACTTGTTGCACAGGTCCTGCTATAAAAAAAACTTGTTGCACGGGTCCTGCTATAAATGAAACTAGTTGCACGGGTCCTGCTATAAATTAAACTTGTTGCACAGGTCCTGCTATAAATAAAACTTGTTGCACAGGTCCTGCTATAAATAAAACTTGTTGCACAGGTCCTGCTATAAATAAAACTTGTTGAAAGAAACTTTAAGACAGCGATCGATAACGTCACAAGAGCTCAAGTTTTATCTTAGGTGACTTTATTAAACAATAATTTTATCATTTCAAGAGTGAAGTCCTGACTCATTATAATCATTTGGAAAGTATTATTAAGTATTATCACAGTACAACATAGGAAAACATAGTAAATTATATAATACAGTTCAACATAAGAAAACATAGTAAATTATAGTAATAAAGTAGAACATAAGAAAACATATAGTAAGTGATAATAATACAAAAAAAGCATACAAATTGTTTTACATAAATCTGTAGATACTGGGGTTAGTGGATAGAGAGTCTCAGTGACAATATTACATCATGGTTGTCTATTTGTGACATTATGACATTTTACCCTTGACAGATTCAGATTCATATGAAGTGACTGTTTGGGTTTATGTCAATTTATATGGATTTATCACGGGAAAGTTACGCAAGCTTCATACTTGACGTCATTTGTCATGTGTTGTCAATGTCTACTGTGACATCACGTGATATTGAATGACAGACTCATCTCACGGTTAGACTCATGTTTAGATTCATGTTTAGACTCATGGTCAGACTCATGGTTAGACTGACTGTCAGACTCAGGGATAGACTCATGTTTAGACTCATGCTCAGACTCATGGTTAGTCATGCCATTGTTAGCCTCTCGGTCAGACTCGTCATTAGACACATGGTAAGACTCATGTCATATTTAGACCCACGTTCAGACTCAGGGCTAGACCCACGTTCAGACTCAGGGCTAGACCCACGTTCAGACTCAGGGTTAGACCCACGTTCAGACTCAGGGTTAGACCCACGGTCACCCTCATGTCCAGCCTCATGGCGACTCGGCCGTCCTCGCGCTGACCTTATTAAAGAAGTAGACTGACCGCCTGTCCACTGATGACGATATTGACGATGACCGTCGTGGGAGGAATGTGTAGTCCTCCAAGTTTTTCAACACCGAGTCGTGCAGGGGCGTCTTCTGTTTCTTATACTCCCTCTCCGAGGGCGCCATATTCCAGTCAGCATAGTGGGAGTCAGCATTGGAGTCGTGCTCGCTGTAAGCTGATCCCTGGACTGTGGCCAGCACATGACCAGTACTGGCCATGGAGCCCCTCCGTGTCTGGGTGAGATCCCTTGTGTTTGCTGACATCTCACAGCCATACATTTCAAAGGCAGACGCCAGGGGTTCTCTACATGTCGTCGTTGAGCGACCCTTCATGATTGATGTAGGAGCTGTAGAAACGATTAGCATGAGAAAATACAACAAAAATTCGTCAGAAAGAATTTCTAAAACTCAAAGTGGGATTCTCATATTTTTAAATTCTTAGTTTAAAAAGAAAAATCAAATAAAGCGAAAATTTCTTTAGCTTTAATATCAAACTACATTTAGGCAGAGGCGTCACTAGGGTTGGTGTCACCCGGGGCGGTAGCTAATGGTGTCACCCGGGGCGGTAGCTCCTGGTGTCACCCCATCATGATTTAACCCATAGAACTCCTCCGAGTTTTCCAGTGCCAAATAACGGGAATATATAGAATTTTACTGTCTGGTGTCACCCCCCTGATGGTGTCATCCGGGGCGGCCCGCCCCCTCCGCACCCCCCTAGCGACGCCACTGCATATAGGTTTAAGGAAAGAAAAAAAGCTATAACTATAATAAATCATCTTATCAATATCTTTAATTTACAATGTCACGTTCGACTGTCCCGTCAGTGACGCTACTAATTTTAGAAAGCAGCGCACCAAAAATAATAAATATATATAGAGTCTATATTGTTTGCAAATTATGTCCCATTGACGCCACTTATTTTAGAAAGCAGCGCACCAAGATCCATTCATTTTCCATATAGCTAACGCTTAAACTTATTTGTATATAACTAATATAAGGGGGAAAATGTGGGCCCCCGGCCTCCATGAATGTCATGTTTAAATTTATTTTTTTAACATAAACCACTCTCCGTAAGCACACTCAACAATTTCCTAAATTTTAATCTTGAAAAGATCAATGGTTTATTGAGCTATAAAGGACAAACATACACTACTGTTTGAGTTTAAGAGATTCTACTCACCTGGCTCACTACAGGTTGGGTTTAAGAGATTCTACTCACCTGGCTCACTACGGGTTGGGTTCAATAGTTTCTTCTCACTCTGCTCACCTGGTTCACTACTGGTTGGGTTCAAGAGATCCCTCTCACCTGGTTCACTACTGGTTGGGTTCAAGAGATCCCTCTCACCTGGTTCACTACTGGTTGGGTTCAAGAGGTTCTTCTCAATTTCGTCTATCAACGTACTGGTGGTCGACCCTCTTCTTGTCTGGTAGCGGACAAGTCTCACAAACTCTCGTCGGAACTTACGTCCAAAACAACAATAGACCAGGAAATTTGTAGCGTTGTGGAAGTACAACAACAGTACTGCAAAGTTGTACACTGTGGGAAGGGGGTGAGGTGGGACATGACCAGGTTGTCACCTTTGCAAATGTACGGATGAGAATCTTCAAACAACTCAACAGTGGGCGGTCCGCTACACGTTGACAACGTTACACATGAGTGATGGGACACTGATGAGTGGAGTCAAGGTTACTACAGCTGAGTTAGATAAGTTAGAGATTGAAAGATTAGTTGGAAGACTGTTTGACGGAGGTATAAAGTTGGTGAAGCTACTAGAAGGGTGGGGGGGGAGAGCTATTAAGGTAGGTGCAGAATTCAAAATGGATGCATGTAGAGAGATAGGCGGCAGCAAAAACATGTAAGTAAACAATACATAACACTAAGATGTGTGTGACAGATAATCTTGCTCAAAGATGTGTGTGACAGATACTGAGAACAAAGATGTCTGTGACATATTCTGAGAAAAAAGATGTTTGTGACAGATACCCTAATGTAGACCATGTAAACATGACTGACAATGTCATTACCCAGCTCGCCCTTCGCTGACCCTAAGGGGGTGGTGATGTCATACATGACGTTGATGTTGGTGTAGAGAAGAGCTGCCGGAAAGGCCGTCAGGATAAACGAAAAACTCGAGACCAGGACGAGGGCCAGTAACTGTTGCCTGGCTAACATTGACAAAAACAAAGTTAAAAGGCGGACGGTGGTTGATCATGGATGGCACTTTCATGAAGGTTTGGCTTAATGTGACATGGCAATAAATCAATGTGGTGTCTTATGTTGGATGTGACATTCCAATAAAACAATGTGGTGCCTTATGTTGGATGTGACATTCAACGAAAACAAGGTGGTGTCTTATGTTGGATGTGACATTCCAATAAAACAATGTGGTGTCTTATGTTGGATGTGACATTCCAATAAAACAATGTGGTGTGTTATGTTGGATGTGACATTCCAATAAAACAATGTGGTGTCTTATGTTGGATGTGACATTCCAATAAATCAATATTGTGTCTTATGTTGGATGTGACATGGCAATAAATCAATGCGCTCTCTTATGGTTGATGTTTCTCTTGATAGTTGATGAATTAAATAAATTCTTGTGGGCTATAAACTCATTGTCATCTCTGATTGTAAAACATTGTCCTATCAGTCCTATCACTTACAGTGTTTTATTCTAACTATTTGAACATGTAACTATCTATCTCCTATGACTTATCGTGTTTTATAGTCTCACTATTTGAACAAGTAACTATCAACCATCCATTACAAGCACTATAGGTACTGTTGTTGTTGACCAAGAACTTCTTACCTCTATAAGTACTGTTGTTGTTGGCCAAGAACTACTTACCTCTATAAGTACTGTTGTTGTTGGCCAAGCACTACTTACCTCTATAAGTACTGTTGTTGTTGGCCAAGAACTTCTTACCTCTATAAGTACTGTTGTTGTTGGCCAAGCACTACTTACCTCTATAAGTACTGTTGTTGTTGGCCAAGCACTGCTTACCTCTATAAATACTGTTGTTGTTGGCCAAGCACTGCTTACCTCTATAAATACTGTTGTTGTTGACCAAGCACTGCTTACCTCTATAAGTACTGTTGCTGTTGGCCAAGCACTACTTACCTCTATAAGTACTGTTGCTGTTGACCAAGCACT
>MUZC01004411.1:91543-112105 GCA_002072015.1 Radix auricularia | reverse complement strand
CTTACCTCTATAAGTACTGTTGTTGTGGACCAAGCACTACTTACCTCTATAAGTACTGTTGTTGTGGACCAATCCTGACTCTCTCCGATGATGGACAAAGAAAAGAGCGACGTTAAACAACAAGAGCAATATCCCTGGAGCGCCGCAGAACACAACAAATTGAATATAAATGATAGTCGACCTTGACACGAAATTACACTTGATTGAGTACCTGGAATAGTGTACAAAAATACACTTGATTGTGCAACTGTAGTGGTGTACATAAATACATGTGACAGTGTGTCAGGAGTGGTGTACATAAATACACCTGACAGTGTGTCAGGAGTGGTGTACATAATTACACTTGTAGTGGTGTACACGGATGTCTTCAATTTGATTACAGGGAGCTTTGGGCAAGTGTTCTCAAAATCTAGCCCACAGGGAGCTTTGGGCAAGTGTTCTCAAAATCTAGCCCACAGGTAGCTTTGGGCAAGTGTTCTCAAAATCTAGATGGTTTATATTGTTGTTTAAGCAATAACTTTAGTTTTGTGTGCTTCATCTATTATTTTTACTTCACGCCTTACACGGAGGGCTAGAGTTCAAGTCTATCTGGACCCCACCTGGACCCCACCTAGACCCGACCTGGACCCCACGTTGACCCCACCTAGACCCCACCTAGACCAAACCTGGACCCCATCTAGACCCCACCTGGACCCCAACTTTACAGGTACAACCAATAAATAATGTTGTGTGCTTAGCTTCACCCCCCAGCCCCCCATCCCCAACACACACAATATTCCCTCTACTGCAGTGTAATCTACAAAAACACATTCTCTATACTACAGTGTAATCTATAATCTACAAAAAAACACATTCTCTGTGCTTGAATGCGACACGATCAATTGTCGTACACAGTCTAGACCAGTGATGTTAAGCCTATGGCACGCGTGCCACAATCGGCACGCCTAGCTTCATCAGCCGGCACGCAAATAAATTTTTACTTCCTTAGTCAAACCATCTAAGCCAAACCAACACTGTAGTGTGGGCACTTAACTGTAAGTAAGTAAAAATAAAAATGTTTTACCCCAACTTGCCTAGAATATTACATACCCCAATGGATCACCTGTACCTGTGTATTTCCGTTCCTACAAGTCACTCACCCGTGTCTGTCCTTGACCTGTACTCCAAGGGTTATGAGCAGTGCCTCGACCACACCAATGACACAGCACAAGTCACTCACCCGTGTCTGTCCTTGACCTGTACTCCAAGGGCTATGAGCAGTACCTCGACCACACCGATGACACAGCACAAGTCACTCACCCGTGTCTGTCCTTGACCTGTACTCCAAGGGTTATGAGCAGTGCCTCGACCACACCGATGACACAGCACAAGTCACTCACCCGTGTCTGTCCTTGACCTGTACTCCAAGGGTTATGAGCAGTACCTCGACCACACCAATGACACAGCACAAGTCACTCACCCGTGTCTGTCCTTGACCTGTACTCCAAGGGTTATGAGCAGTGCCTCGACCACAGCAATGACACAGCACAAGTCACTCACCCGTGTCTGTCCTTGACCTGTACTCCAAGGGTTATGAGCAGTACCTCGACCACAGCAATGACACAGCACATGGCTACGATGGCCACCGGGGGCCGGATACAGGGTGGGATCGTCTTTGTGCTGTCATGGAAACAAGAGCAGACAACTGGTGTGACAGAAACAAGAGCAGACAACTGGTGTGGCAGAAACAAGAGCAGACAACTGGTGTGACAGAAACAAGAGCAGACAACTGGTGTGACAGAAACAAGACAAGAGCAGACAACTGGTGTGACAGAAACAAGAGCAGACAACTGGTGTGACAGAAACAAGAGCAGACAACTGGTGTGACAGAAACAATAGCAAACAACCGGTGTGACAGAAACAAGAACAGACAACTGGTGTGATCGGAACAAAAGCTGGCAACAGATGGGATAACCATTAGAACAAACTGCCATATGTGATAGAAACAAGAACAGACAATAAATGAGTGAATTAATTATTATATGTTCACACAGCTTTACCCCTTCCCTCCAAAAAAATCCTTATGTTACGCCCCTGCATAATCTAGCCCTGAAATATACGAGTATTTTCAAAAATATGTTTTAAAAATTAATTTCCTCACTGCTTTCATTAACTTTAAATGTCAAATAGTTGTGAAATTGCGATACTTTTTCTTTGATGCTAGAGGTATGGCCAAAGTTGTGTAGTTGAAACACGTTTTTAGAACAAGTCTAATGCTTAATGTTAGTGTCCATCTAAGATATATACGTTTATGTTAGTGGCCATTTAAGACATATAAGTTTATATTAGTGGCCATCTAAGACATAGGAATTAATGTTAGTGGCCATCTAAGACATAGGACTTAATGTTAGTGGCCATCTAAGACATAGGACTTAATGTTAGTGGCCATCTAAGACATAGGACTTAATGTTAGAGGCGATCTAAGACATAGGACTTAATGTTAGTGGCCATCTAAGACATAGGACTTAATGTTAGTGGCCATCTAAGACATAGGACTTAATGTTAGTGGCCATATAAGACATAGGAATTAATGTTAGTGGCCATCTAAGACATAGGAATTAATGTTAGTGGCCATCTAAGACATAGGTGTGGCCATCTAAGACATAGGACTTAATGTTAGATGCCATCTAAGACATAGGTGTGGCCATCTAAGACATAGGAATTAATGTTAGTGGCCATCTAAGACATAGGTGTGGCCATCTAAGACATAGGACTTAATGTTAGAGGCCATCTAAGACATAGGTGTGGCCATCTAAGACATAGGAATTAATGTTAGTGGCCATCTAAGACATAGGACTTAATGTTAGTGGCCATCTAAGACATAGGACTTAATGTTAGTGGCCATCTAAGACACAGGACTTAATTTTAGTGGCCATCTAAAACATAGGACTTAATGTTAGTTGCCATCTAAGACATAGGACTTAATGTTAGTGGCCATATAAGACATAGGACTTAATGTTAGTGGCCATCTATGACATAGGACTTAATGTTAGTGGCCATCTAAGACATAGGACTTAATGTTAGTGGCCATCTAAGACATAAGTGTGGCCATCTAAGACATAGGACTTATGTGAGTGGGCATCTAAGACATAGGACTTAATGTTAGTGGCCATCTAAGACAAAAGTGTGGCCATCTAAGACATAGGACTTATGTGAGTGGGCATCTAAGACATAGGACTTAATGTTAGTGGCCATTTAAGACATAGGACTTAATGTTAGTGGCCATTTAAGACATAGGACTTAATGTTAGTGGGCATCTAAGACATAGGACTTAATGTTAGTGGCCATCTAGAACATAGGACTTAATGTTAGTGGCCATCTAAGACAGAGGACTTAATGTTAGTGGCCATCTATGACATAGGACTTAATGTTAGTGGCCACCTAAGACATAGGACTTAATGTTAGTGGCCATCTAAGACAAAGGACTTAATGTTAGTGGCCATCTAAGACATAGGACTTAATGTTAGTGGCCATCTAAGACATAGGACTTAATGTTAGTGGCCATCTAAGACATATGACTTAATGTTAGTGGCCATCTAAGACATATGACTTAATGTTAGTGGCCATCTAAGACATATGACTTTATGCTAGTGGCCATCTAAGTCCAGCTCTGATGTCAGACACGGCAGTCTGAGAGATTCGGGCGAAGGTGCGATGTAAGGGCCATCCGGCCTGGGGGTAGGGGTCTCACCAGACATTGTTTACGTCAAAGCAGCCCCACCATGTTTTATGAGGGGTTGTACAATGATTGACAGTTAACTTCAGGCAACGGGAATATTGGGGCGGAGACTAACGGGTATTAGAGGGGACGCACTGAGGAGAACTGGACACACAGACACACACACGGACAGAAGGAGATAGGAACTATTGTTAGATTAACCCTTAGTAACGAAGCAAGGAATTAAACAGAATTGAGTTGTCCATCAGTCTTGGAGTTAGTGTTGGTCGAGAGGTAGCGCTCTCGACTGTCATACCGATGGTCACGGGTTCGAATCCACACGAAGGTGAGGATTTGTTCTCGCGGCCTGAGGAGTCCCCGAGTCACCCAGCTCCGAATGGGTACCTAACTAGACAATAGTTAGGCGGCTGGGGTAATGCGTGGAACCCCTATAGCCGTGGCCTGTGACCGCTGCATCACTTGCCAACAGATCATCTCTCATGGTCTGTGGACGCAATTATCTTCTGCATAGAAGGAGCGTCTGTATATCTAAGATAAGATAGTGTTTGAACAATGATTAACCAAGAGTGTGTACTGTGGGAAGATTAGAGTGATAGAAGTAGAGACACTAATCACGAGAACACCCAGGTTATTTACAATACTCATCTGTTACAAGGAGAAAGGTTGTACTAAATGTTTACAAAATTTCTGTAAGTGGGCAAATATGAACACGAAGGGAAAGATATCGCCTTCATGTGGTCACTAGGCCTATACGTGTGAGAAAGCCGACTCCTAGAAACCGGACCAGCTGACCTCTTCATCAGGTAACACAAGCGACATCCGGTTATGAGGACGACATGCCAACTGCTGACCGACAGCGCTGTGAAGGTCAACCACCGGACGTACCTGAAACCAAGAAATGACCTCAATGAGAATAAACTGCTACGTGGGATACCTAGGTCATTTAGACGCCTTCTAGGTCTTCTACAGGTCACCTAGGTCTTCTATAAGTCCTCTAGGTCTTCTATAAGTCACCTAGGTCATTTAGACGTCTTCTAGGTCTTCTACAGGTCACCTAGGTCTTCTATAAGTCCTCTAGGTCTTCTATAAGTCACCTAGGTCAGTTAGACGTCTTCTAGGTCTTCTACGGGTCACCTAGGTCTTCTATAAGTCCTCTAGGTCTTCTATAAGTCCTCTAGGTCTTCTATAAGTCACCTAGGTCATTTAGACGCCTTCTATGTCTTCTACAGGTCACCTAGGTCTTCTATAAGTCACCTAGGTCTCCTATAAGTCACCTAGGTCTTCTATAAGTCCTCTAGGTCTTCTATGAGTCACCTAGGTCTTCTATAAGTAATCAAGGTTTCTATAAGTCATCTAGGTATTCTATAAGTCATCTAGGTCTTTTATAAGTCATCTAGGTCTTCTATAAGTCACCTAGGTCATTTAGACGCCTTCTAGGTCTTCCACAGGTCACCTAGGTTATCTAAAAGTCACCTAGGTCTCCTATAAGTCACCTAGGTCTTCTATGAGTCACCTAGGTCTTCTATAAGTAATCAAGGTCTTCTATAAGTCATCTATGTATTCTAAAAGTCATCTAGGTCTTTTATAAGTCATCTAGGCCTTCTTTAAATCACCTTGGTCTTCTCTAAGTCATCTAGGTCTTCTATAGGTCATCTGGGTATTCTAAACATTACCTAGATGTTGAATACACCACATAGGAATTAAATATATTTTTCATCTAGTTCGAAAGGTCATTTACAGTTAGTGTTAAGATTTTAAAGATTATTTTTATAATAATAATTTAATTTCACATCTTTCAGTCGACGGGCTAAATATTCTATAAAAACTGTTAAAACTGGATTTTATTATCTTTTAAATTAAATAATTGGCAGGACATTTAAGATTTCCCAATTTTGGTGCCCGCTCAGCGTGCTCCTTGTAAGAAAGTGTGAGTTAATCCTTGCGGTGGACCACTATGAGGGTAATCAGTGTTGCAAACTCCTGGGAAATTTCCCAAATCGTGGGAATTTTTGAGCCAAATTTGTAGTAATGGGAATTTGGGAATTTATGAGGATTTGGCTTTAAATGTGGGAATATTTGGAGATTGACAATTTTTAAAAATTAAATGCACATTTGAATAATAATAAAATAACAAAAATAATTTTTTTACATGTGCTTTTTCAAGAAGAAATACGTTTTTAATTGTTAGGCTGTGAGTTTGCTTTGTGACGTCATATTTGTTTATTAGCGCATTTTAGAGAAGTCGAATTTGGAATGCGCTATTGTATCCGTTTTGTCCGTCTGTCCGTCCGTCCGTCTGTCATCACCCTAGATCTCAGCATCCATAAGTCCTAGACCCATGATGTACATATGTTTTTTGTATGTCCTGACCTGCCATTTGTGTATCAACACTCAGTTACTCGATTAATGCATTTTAAATGTTCATTTAGAAAAGAAACATGCACGGTTTCACAACTTTGAGGATCACTGCTTTCCACGTGTAGCACGTAGAAAAACGCTTTGGGAGAAGATATGCGCACGGTGGTGCGTTTGGTGGTCACTTTTGTGTTATTAAAGTTATTGGTTAGTGAAAGCGTGCAAGAGTATTAGGGTTTTTTTTTGTTGACGTCATTAGAATATGTGTAAAAGTTTAGAGAGTTTTTGTGTAGTCCTATTTCAGTGACCACAAACCACTTGTAGTTAGATTAAAGAGAAAATAAAAAATTTTAAAATGTAAAGAAATGACTTTTAAATAATTTTTTTTTCAGGTATATTCATTACACAAGAAAATTCATAAAAATATGTCTAAAATCTAAACACAATTACTGATAACTACATAATGCTGATATCTAACATAAGTACTGATACATAATACGAAAATGCGCTAACACGTCCTGAGTCCAAAAAGGGACCAGGCTTAGCATGATTATTTTTTCTGGTGTCTTGGTTTTTTATCTTGGATCTAGTATTTAAAAAAAATATTTTGACTTTTAACGTTTTTGCTATGTTTTTCCGCGCTATTTGTGACGTCATATTTGTTTTTTTTTTTTTTAAAAAAGATTGTCTAGGTTTTTTTCGGATCTAGGTTTTTTTGACGAGTTGGCTAGGTTTTTTCCCACGCATGTGGGAATTTTGAGTCTAATTTTGGAATTTTTATGCTCCTGCCTGGGAAAAGTTGACAACTTGAGTTCGCAACACTGGGGTAACTGTGTTGTGTAAAGTAGATGACTTGATTCTGATGGGGACTGGTGGCCAAAGACGATTAGACTTAATGAATCTTAACTACACGCCGAGACTCACACGTGTTATAGAATCATAGAACCAACGTCGTTAGGTGCAGCCGGCCAGAGGAACAAACAAAAAACATATAATGACGTCATTGTAAACTCTCTAACCACCGCAAGATGAGACAAGTGCCGCGGCTAACATACTAGTTATAAGCTAGAGGTGGGCAGCGAATAAAGTGTACTGTGGTTAGTTAATCTACTCAGACAATTGTAATGTTCACGGGCAGATGTTTTTATCGTATTCCGAGACAAAATGTAATACTCACGGGCAGGTGTTTTTATCGTATCCCGAGACAAAATGTAATAATTACGGGCAGGTGTTTTTTCGTATTCCGAGACAAAATGTAATACTTACAGGCGGATGTTTTTATCGTATGCCGAGACAAAATGTAATACTCACGGGCAGATGTTTTATCGTATGCCGAGACCAAATGTAATACTTACGGGCAGATGTTTGATCGTATGCCGAGACAAAATGTAATACTCACGGGCAGATGTTTTTATCATAGGCCCAGAACTCTGCCCCTATGATGACGGCCCCCAGGAACCTGGGCATGGACACGGACAGTGTGATAATGTTGCATACACACAAACTGGTCAGGTAGACGGAGAACAGGTTGTCTCTCATGGACCGGGCTGACAGCACACAGATAGCCAGAACATTGCCTGGAGATACAACCACACAAATAGCCAGAACATTGGAGATACAACAACACAGAAAAATAGCCAGAACATTGCCTGGAGATACATTGCCTGGAGATATAACACAAATAGCCAGAACATTGCCTGGAGATACAACAACACAAATAGCCAGAACATTGGAGATACAACAACACAAATAGCCAGAACATTGCCTGGAGATACAACAACACAAATAGCCAAAACATTGCTTGGTGATACAGCAACACAAATAGCCAGAACATTGGAGATACAACAACACAAATATCCAGAACATTGCCTAGAGATTCAACAACACAAATAGCCAGGTCATTAGCTGGAGATACAACAACACACATAGCCAAAACATTGCCTGGAGATAAAACAACACAAATAGCCAGAACATTGCCTGAAGATACATCAACACAAATAGGCAGAACATTGGAGATACAACAAAACAAATAGCCAGAACATTGCATGGAGATACAACAACACAAATAGCCAGAACAATGCCTGGAGATACAACAACACAAAAAGCTAGAACATTGTCTGAAGATATAACAAAAATAGCCAGAACATTGCGTGGGAATACAACAACACAAATAGCCAGAACATTGCCTGGAGATACAATAACACAAATAGCGAGATCATTGCCTGGAAATACAACAACACAAATAGCCAGAACATTGGAGATACAACAACACAAATAGCCAGAACATTGCATGGAGATACAACAACAGAAAAAATAAGTTATAACTAAACTGTTGTTCAACCTTTGCTCATATAAAAAAGTTGTATATTAATCTAGACCACTCTATCATTGACAAACATGTATTGATAAGTAAATTGTGTATAGAATAATTTGGCAACTTGTCTTCTATAAACTGTGTACAACATGTCTTCTATAAACTGTGTACAACATGTCTTCTATAAACTGTGTACAAAATGTGTAGTTTAAACTGTGTACAAAATGTGTAGTTTAAACTGTGTACGAAATGTGTAGTTTAAACTGTGTACGAAATGTGTAGTTTAAACTGTGTACAAAATGTGTAGTTTAAACTGTGTAAGCTACAACAGGTCTTCTACTTTCTAAAACTAATTGATCTATCTCAGACTGCTAAAAAAAATTAGATTAAACATAAACTAATCTATAAATTCCATGTTAATGACGTAAGGTTAAAATTTTAATTATCACTGAATCAAGAGTGATCATCTCATAGCGAATTTCTATAACTCAAAATGTAACAAAAGATGTAACAAACACCGAAGTATAACAAATGATACGATGTAACAAACACCAAAGTGTAACAAATAACAAGCATACACACAAGAGCAACACATTACAGATCTCACCCAACGGATACCATGACGTAACAAACCAACCAATGACGTCACCAGGACTGACCTATAAACCCGATGGTCATCAAGACGACAGGACCTACGATCATCATGACAATGTTGATCTGCTCCAGTCGGTAGAGCTCACTGGTCACAAGCTGGTGGACCTGGGACGAGTTGAAATCTTGGATGTTGATCAGTCGCATGGTGGCATCCATTCATGGGTTAATCCATTGTGTTATCCAGTCATCGGATATGTCCAAATATAGTCCAGGCATGAGCTGAGTCAAAATGTCATTGATCCATGAGGTGTGTCATTGTCACATCAACTTTTCTGGTGTTAATTCACTCAACAATGACATGTGATACTATTAAGAGATATTTCTTTCACATTATTGTCACAGATTCTCTCAGTTAAATTTGTGAGAATATCCAACATAATTCTCCAGTTTCTAACAGACAGGTTTTACATCACAACATTCACTTCTCACTTTACAGATGTTCAACCTGCCCAAAGTCTCACTTGGCCGAAGTATCACATGACCACAGTATCACTTGACCAAGGTCTGACTTGACCAAATTCTCACTTGACCAAATTCTCACTTTACCAAAGTCTCACTTGACCAAATTCTCACTTGACCAAAGTCTCACTTAACCAAAGTCTCACTTGACCAAATTCTCACTTGATCAGTCTCACTTGAGCAGTCTCACTTGACCAAATTCTCACTTGACCAAAGTCTCACTTGACCAAAGTCTCACTTGACCAAAGTCTCACTTGACCAAAGTCTCACTTGACCAAATTCTCACTTGGCCAAAGTCTCACTTGGCCAAATTCTCACTTGACCAAATTCTCACTTGGCCAAAGTCTCACTTGACCAAAGTCTCACTTGACCAAAGTCTCACTTAAACAACGTGGCTAACATTATTCACATCACATCTGAAAGACATGCAATTGTTTTTTTTTTAAGGGATCAATAATTTACAAGTTGCCCAGTAATAAACTGGACACACGTTTATTCCTTTAGTCTAAAAACTTAAAGTAAAATTCTGTTTCTAACTGTGAACCCAGGGGTGCATGAAATTTAGTTGGGGGGGGTGTGTGTGTGAATTTCGGATTGATCTTTGTTTAAAAAAAAAAAAGATTATTTCTCTAAAATTTTATGGCTTAGATTACGTCTATTCACTTTTATTGTTATTATTATTATTATCTCCTCAGATATCACAACAGAATCACATGTTTGTTAGATGTAATTTGTTTTCAATTTAAAAAAAAAATCTTGTTATTCCGTAAATGTTTAGTGAGACCACAGATGGTGTATTTATTGAGTTCATCATTGTTTGTATACCAGAAACATGGAGTTAACTTTGAAAAATTAATTAAACTAAAAAGTATATTTTGTGACGCTAATAGGTATAATAATAATAGAATACCATGATATAAACATCTATCTATATCCCTGAATAAAATTTTTCCAAAAAGCAGACAGAATTTTGAGAAATGTGGGAAAAAAACTTTGGATTATGTTTGGATATTTTTAAAAATGGTTTCTTCACTACTTCCTTATGGAGGGTACGCACATTTTGATGACGTATTTTAACATTTTTATTCCTATATTTGTTTTTATAATTCGCAAAATATCATAATTATTTAGTGTTTTCCAGAAATTTAATACACTTTAAAGTAATTTTGTAAACCAGGAAGTGTTGCACATCTCACTAACAGCTTGAAAATATCGTGGCACTAGCGTCACTACGGGGGTGCGGGGGGGGGGTGTCGACCCTCAGCGGGTGACACCATCACAAGCGGTGACACCAATATGAAATATTCTGAATATTTCCGTTGTTTAGCACTTGAAGACGTGGAATAGGTCTTTGGGGTGACTTGTGAGGAGGTGACACCCTGAGCTACCGCACTGGGGGAAACCATCCCTAGTGACGCCTCTGTATTATTGTTAGTAAATATTTTTTAAAAAATTTAAAAAAAGAGCTGTAAAGAAAAATATTAAAACCAAAAACTAAAAATTAATGTAAATTGAAATGTAAAATCAATCAAAATCTTTAAAAATCTTTCATTTCGAAACTTAAATCCATGGAAATTAACTTTAGAACTCATGAAAGAAATAATGTTTCATCAAAGCTACTGTTACATTCAATATAGGATCAATAGTCACTTTAATTTACTGTCAAAATAAAGTAAGTCACACAGTCACAATATTTTTACTCGCACTGTCACAATAAAGTTAGTCACACTGTCACAATAAGCTAGTCACACTGTCACAATAAAGTTAGTCACAATGTCTTAAACAAAAAATTACCGTACCTAAATGATGAGACAAGACAATGTGTAGCTAAATGATACAAAAGTTACCGTAACTAAATGATACAAAAGTTACCGTAACTAAATGATACAAAAGTTACCGTAACAAAATGATGAGAGAAGAAGATATGTGACTTAATGATACAAAAGTTACCGTAACTAAATGATACAAAAGTTACCGTAACAAAATGATGAGAGAAGAAGATATGTGACTTAATGATACAAAAGTTATCGTAACTAAATGATACAAAAGTTACCGTAGCTAAATGATACAAAAGTTACCGTAACGAAATGATACAAAAGTTACCGTAACAAAATGATGAGAGAAGAAGATATGTGACTTAATGATACAAAAGTTATCGTAACTAAATGATACATAAGTTACCGTAACTAAATGATACAAAAGTTACCGTAACTAAATGATACATTGTTACCGTAACTAAATGATACAAAAGTTACCATAACTAAATGATACAAAAGTTACCATAACTAAATGATACAAAAGTTACCGTAACTAAATGATATAAAAAAGTTACCGTAACTAAATAATACAAACGTTACCATAACTAAATAATTAAAAGTCAGAAGTAAACATAATTGAATGAAGATTAACCAACAAGCCGCCATGTTTGTTTACATATAAAAACTTTATTGACTACAGAACCAAGTTTAGCTCAAGTTTGTTTGATCATACTTACAAAATATTTGTCATACATCGAGACCCACAACTTGCCTTACATCTAAACATGGTCATTCATCCAACTCGTGACTTATCATCAGTGACGTCTTTAATCCACTCACACGTCATAGCCGTCATTCATCCAACTCGTTAGTCTTAGTGACTAATCATCAGTGACGTCATCATTCCACTCTGAAGTCATACCGGTCATTAATCGAACTCGTGACTTATGACGTCATCATTCAACTCACACGTCATAACAACTGATCGCCAGTGGCGTCATCATTCAACTCACACGTCATATCTACTGATCGCCAGTGACGTCTTTAATCCACTCACACGTCATAACCGTCATTCATCCAACTCGTTAGTCTTAGTGACTTATCATCAGTGACGTCATCATTGCACTCACACGTCATATCTTCTGATCGCCAGTGACGTCTTTAATCCACTCACACGTCATAGTCGTCATTCATCCAACTCGTTAGTCTTAGTGACTGATCGCCAGTGACGTCATCATTCCACTCACACGTCATAGCGACTGATCGCCTGTGACGTCATCATTCCACTCACACGTCATAGCGACTGCTCGCCAGTGACGTCATCATTCCACTCACACGTCATATCTAGTGATCGCCAGTGACGTCATCATTCCACTCACACGTCATATCTAGTGATCGCCAGTGACGTCATCATTCCACTCACACGTCATAGCGACTGATCGCCAGTGACGTCATCATTCCACTCACACGTCATAGCGACTGATCTCCTGTGACGAACCTTGTGATGACGCCGCCGGCGAGCCCGACCTCGACGTCACCAACTTCTTCTTTGGGCTGCTGCCCTCGCCGACACTCGTCTGCCCGACAGTGGCGCGCCTCGTGGTGTTGGGGGCCTCCATGAGGTTGAAGCTTGACGTCATCATGTCCCTGTCGGTCAGCGTCTTTAGAATGCCCAGTCGCTCGTACAGGGCCGGCTCGTCCCCGGGTTGGTTGGACCCGCTGCTCTGAGCCCGCTCAATTTTGTTGGACCCCCCGCTGGTGCCCCTGAGTCTCAGGATGAAGGACTCCCGGTGGGGGACGCTGCTGTGTCGTTTTGAGACCCTTCGCGGCGGTTCCTGGGGACCGTCGGCCACGTCAGACTTACCGTCTCGGTGTGAGAACCGTGAGCCTTTCCGAATGGAATGCGACCTGACTGGTGAGAATATGGACATAGACGAGAACAAGTCGAGTAGAGATAACATACACATAGGCGAGGACAAGTCGAGTAGAGATAACAAACACATAGACGAGAACAAGTCGAGTGGTGATAATATACACATAGACGAGGATAAGTCGAGTGGTGATAACATGCACATAGACGAGGATAAGTCGAGTGGTGATAACATGCACATAGACGAGGATAAGTCGAGTGGTGATAACATGCACATAGGCGAGGACAAGTCGAGTGGTGATAACATACACATAGACGAGACCAAGTCGAGTAGAGATAACATACACATAGGCGAGGACAAGTCGAGTACTGATAACATGCACATAGGCGAGGATAAGTCGAGTGGTGATAACATGCACATAGACGAGAACAAGTCGAGTGGTTATAACATGCACATAGGCGAGGACAAGTCGAGTACTGATAACATGCACATAGACGAGGATAAGTCGAGTGGTGATAACATGCACATAGACGAGAACAAGTCGAGTGGTTATAACATGCACATAGACGAGGACAAGTCGAGTGGTGATAACGTGCACATAGGCGAGGACAAGTCAAGTGGTGATAACATGCACATAGACGAGAACAAGTCAAGTGGTTATAACATGCATATAGACGAGAACAAGTCGAGTGGTGATAACATACACATAGGCGAGAACAAGTCAAGTGGTAATAACATGCACATAGACGAGGACAAGTCGAAATGTGATAACATACACATAGGCGAGGACAAGTCGAGTGGTGATAACATACACATAGACGAGAACAAGTCGAGTGGTGATAACATGCACATAGACGAGAACAAGTGGAGTGGTGATAACATACATATAGACGAGAACAAGTCGAGTAGAGATAACATACACATAGGCGAGGACAAGTCGAGTGGTGATAACATACACATAGGCGAGGACAAGTCGAGTGGTGATAACATACACATAGACGAGAACAAGTCGAGTGGTGATAACATACACATAGGCGAGGACAAATCGAGTGGTGATAACATACACATAGACGAGGATAAGTCGAGTGGTGATAACATACACATAGGCGAGGACAAGTCGAGTGGTGATAACATACACATAGACGAGGACAAGTCGAGTGGTGATAACATACACATAGACGAGGACAAGTCGAGTGGTGATAACATGCACATAGGCGAGGACAAGTCGAGTGGTGATAACATACACATAGACGAGGACAAGTCGAGTGGTGATAACATACACATAGACGAGAACAAGTCGAGTGGTGATAACATACACATAGACGAGGACAAGTCGAGTGGTGATAACATACACATAGGCGAGGACAAGTCGAGTGGTGATAACATACACATAGGCGAAGACAAATCGAGTGGTGATAACGTGCACATAGACGAGAACAAGTGGAGTGGTGATAACATACACATAGGCGAGGACAAGTCGAGTGGTGACAATATACACGTAGACGAGGACAAGTCGAGTGGTGATAACATAGGCGAGGACAAGTCGAGTGGAAACATTTTGAGAAAAGAAATGTTCATTCATTTAATACATTTACATTTATCAGCTAGAATAAGTTTAAACTTATAATTTGAAAGTTTAAAATTTGTGATAAGAAAAAGGAAAAAGAGGGCTAGGGCAGTGGCGTCGCTAGGGGGTGCGGAGGGGGTGGGCCGCCCCGGGTGACACCATCAGGGAGGTGACACCAGACCATAAAATTCTATATATTCCCGTTATTTGGCACTAGAAAACACGGAAGAGTTCTATGGATTATATCATGAGGGGGTGACACCATGAGCTACCGCCCCGGGTGACACCATGAGCTACCGCCCCGGTGACACCATGAGCTACCGCCCGGGTGACACCAACCCTAGTGACGCCTCTGGGCTAGGGATGGGGGTAATATTTGAGGTTACGAATTCCAGAAAGACTATTCATTTTTAAAAAATACAAATAAAAAAACACCCACACACTAACTTGGGAAAAAACAATTTTCATTCACTTAAATACACAATTCACAATAGATATGGACACTCATCGCTAACCTTTGTCCGATATCATAAAAATGTCCGGAAGAATGAGACTCGGTCTTTCTGGGTCCGTTGGTCGGAAAAGCCTGAAGAGCTCTCTTCTAAACTTTTGTCCGAAGAAACAGTAGACGATAAAATTGGTGGCGTTGTTGCTGTAGAACAGCATTGTGGTGACGTTGATGGCTGCAGGGGAGAGAAATGGTGATGGTATTGATGGCTGCAGGGGAGAGAAATGGTTGTTACATGGTGGCTATAGGGGAGGGAAATGGTGGTGATATTGGTGGCTGGAGGGGAGAGAAATGGTGGTGATATTTTTGGGCTAGGGGAGAGAAATGGTGGTGATATTGTTGGGCTAGGGGAGAGAAATGGTGGTGATATTGTTGGGCTAGGGGAGAGAAATGGTGGTGATATTGTTGGGCTAGGGGAGAGAAATCGTGGTGATATTGTTGGGCTAGGGGAGAGAAATGGTGGTGACATTGATGGCTGGAGGGGAGAGAAATGGTGGTGACATTGATAGCTGCAGGGGAGAGAAATGGTGGTGATATTGATGGCTGGAGGGGAGAGAAATGGTGGTGATATTGATGGCTGAAGGGGAGAGAAATGGTGGTGACATTGATGGCTGGAGGGGAGAGAAATGGTGACATGTCGACAGGGGAGGGCAATGGTGAGATGAGGTCAGTAGGGGGAGACAATTAGTTTCACACGTGATTAAGACTTGTTTCTTGATACTGTATTACTAATTTATTTATGTTAATGGAACTGATTTTATTAACGTTGATTAAATATGCTTTAGGCACCAATATATACAGTTTGAGAATATCCCCATTGGGACCAAACACCCGACATGACATCACTTCACAGATTGCTGAGACTAACGTTGCTGACCCAGATATCCCTTCCCCTGCCCCCATATGGCCCAAACACTGGACATGACAACACTTAGAAAGGTTCTGAGGCTAACGATGCTGACCTAGATATCCTTTCTCCTGGCCTAGACGGGTCTTCCAGTTGAAGGCCCGGTGCAGGTAGATGTAAAACAGACCGACCGGAACTGACGTAATGACGAACTGGAACCCGGATGTGATGACCAGAATCAGCAGTTGGTGTCTGACTGAGGATGAGATAGTGGCCATACTTTAATAGTGGCCATACTTTAATAGGGGTCAGTGGCCATACTTCAATAGTGGCCAAAGTGGCCATACTACAATAGTGGTCATAATTAAATAGTGGCAATACTTCAATAGTGGCCATATTCGATAATGGCCAAAGTGGAAATACTTCAATAGTGCCAATAGTTGCATATATCAATAGTGGCCATATTCAATAGTGGCCAGAGTGGCCATACTTCAATAGTGGCCAAAGTCCATTGCCTCCTTTTCCCCAGCACCCAATCACCGATACCACAATCAGAAGCCATACAAAGTAAGGCTCTTTAATGAGTAATTTACCACGTCGCGAACGCAATACGCTAAAAATAGCATCATTTTCGGCTTTCAAGGTTTAGTTTCTAAACCGTTCGACATGGAGTAAAAATGAAAGCACCTACAAGTAGTATGACCACAAGGCTACTATAATGTGACTGCATTATTGTATTACTACGCGAGGTTAGAGTGTAAAAGCAATATTAGCTGACCCAGTAAGCTACCGCCTGCGAAACACCTTTTTTGCTTAATTTTTTTCAAAGCAGACACTTTGACTTCAAAGCAGACACATAACCGAAATCACCAAAGAATCATTTTTTTTAGTTAATGGGGTCAACAAATAACACTAAAGATGTCAATGAAAATGTAATAAACGTTTTTAAAGAAATTAGAGCCCAAATGATATGTACATTAAAAAAAGCGCACATAAACAAAGCATTACAAAGTATACAGACAGTATCAGTATAACATTATAGATATACAAAATATACTATAGGTAGATCTGTAGCCTTTAAAAGATATAAGAGTTTTAAATATGGTACAATATGAAATACGTTTAGAAATACAATACATGTAACATAAAATATAAAATAACATAGTCTACAGTCACTGGTCAGGGCAGCAAACAGTGCACACAAAAGTTCTTTGTTTCAAAGATGCACAATTTTGGGTTGCCTGAAGAAAGCAGGAAAGCCAACACTTTATTATCTTTTAAAACTCTAGTGAGAATACAGGGCTAAACACAAACCATAGAAATACGTAGGACGCAATAATCTTCTGTACAGAAGGAGCGTCTGTAACATATAAGATAAGATACGATAAGATAAGCACTGTTATTGTATCATTAACATAAACATAATTTAATACAACCCTGAGATTTGTTTTCTTCCCGTCTGGAATTTGGTCGTGGAATCGGGTGCCTGATCAAGCCAGGAAAACCACCACACTATCGACATTCAAAAATAACAATTTAAGACTAGGCATAAACCATGTATAATCGTAAGACGCAACAATCGTTAGTATAAAAGAATTTTCTGTGACATAGAAGAATTACAAGAAGAATTTCGGCTTGAGTTGAAAAGATTATGTCATTGTATTACCCCGACCTTGACCTACTTCTGTTACTGCTCAGACTGTCAACGAGTCCAGAGTCTTTCTTAAAGTGCAGGGCCACCAGGGCGCTATTGAAGATGGTCAGTAAGATGGCCGGCACAACACAAAACATCAGGAAATGGATGAACACAGCAGGTGAACCTCGTCTGAGGTAACACTTGATGGTGTACCTGAAACAATTGATAACATCAAGAAATGGATGAACACAGCCGGTGAGCCTCGTCTGAGGTAAAACTTGATGGTGTAGCTGAAACAAACAATTGATAACATCAAGAAATGGATGAACACAGCACTCACCCGTTCTTGTGGGTATAAATCATGTTCTAAGACACTCACCCGTTCTCGTCCCTATAAATCATGTTCTAAGACACTCACCCGTTCTCGTCCCTGTAAATCATGGCAGATTCTATGATGAAATGTTCGGCTAATATGCTCCCAAAACACAGGATCAATATCGTGACAGTGGGGTGTAGGCAGGTGTACATGGGCCAGGACTTGATCCTAAGACATAGGGATGGAAGAGATGTAACGGTAGACAGGTGGCACTCTTACACATGTAACGACAGACAGGTGGCACTCTTACACATGTAACGACAGACAGGTGGCACTCTTACACATGTAACGACAGACAGGTGGCACTCTTACACATGTAAGCAGACCACTTATTATTAAATGTCTAATAAATGTTTAGTCCTTAACTAATTTTCCGTTAGTGCTAATAAGAAAATAAATGACTAATATTAACACAATGTATACAGCGTTGAGAAAATTCATAAGTTAAATTAACGTTGTTCACAATATTTCACTGCAATCACTTAATAAACTCAATGAGTTGAGCATACCTGAAGACAATATAAAACAAACGAAATCCAGTAATAACTAACATACCTGAAGACAATATAAAACAAACGAAATCCGGTAATAACTAACATACCTGAAGACAATATAAAACAAACGAAATCCAGTGATAATGACTAACATACCTGAAGACAATATAAAACAAACGAAATCCAGTGATAATAACTAACATACCTGAAGACAATATAAAACAAACGAAATCCAGTTATAATGACGAGGTGCCAACTAGATATCGTAAACAAACTGTGAATGCTCCAACGGAACATTCTGAAAAAAAAAGAAATAGGTTCACAAAAGAATTTAGTGAATGTTAACACAAATAAGATAAATTGTGTATGTTTCTTCAAAATGTCAACAAAAAATATATCACATTATTATAGCTTAAGAGAAAATTATTTTTCTTAAAATCAAGTACATTGACATTTTAAAAAAAAGTAAAATAGATTATGTGTTTAAATGTGTTCAATAAATAAATATTTTAAGATGTATGACAAATAGAGTCATTTTATTTCACTGTCGAATGGCAGTTTATTTCATTCTTTTTTTAATGTCCCAGCTAGACTTATACTTTATGTCCCAGCTAGACTTATACTTTATGTCCCAGCTAGACTTACACTTTATGTCAGCTAGACTTATACTTTATGTCCCAGCTAGATTTACACTTTATGTCAGCTAGACTTATACTTTATGTCCCAGCTAGACTTATACTTTATGTCCCAGCTAGACTAATACTTTATGTCCCAGCTAGACTTATACTTTATGTCCCAGCTAGACTTATACTTTATGTCCCAGCTAGACTTATACTTTATGTCCCATTTAGACTTATACTTAATGTCCCAGCTAGACTTATACTTAATGTCCCAGCTATACTTATACTTAATGTCTCAGCTATACTTAATGTCCAAGCTAGACTAATACTTTTTTCTCTTCTACCCATTGACTCTATCCTAATTAGGCTGGGTTAAGGTTAACAGTAAACTCATTAAATCTTGTAACAGCTTTAAAAAAATCCCGCAGATAAGACAATGTCTTCCTTTACGACAGACTTTCTTATCCTCCCCGTCTATGACGTCACTGACCTACACAATAGAGGATTCAAGTAGAGAATATCTTGACCAATGAAGGCGAGGCTGAGGAACCTTGACATTGACAGGGACAGAGTGATGACGTTGACAAGACACAGGCTCAGGAGGAACGGAGTGAACATTTTGTCCTTCATGTTCCTCCGACAGAGGACAAAGCCGGTCATTACGTTACCTGTAGGGGGTGTACATGTGAGGTGGGTTAGTGGCAGGTGAGGTGGGTTAGTGGATGGTGAGGTGGGTTAATGGCAGGTGAGGTGGGTTAATGGCAGGTGAGGTGGGTTAGTGGCAGGTGGGGTGGGTTAATGGCAGGTGAGGTGGGTTAGTGGCAGGTGAGGTGGGTTAGTGGCAGGTGGGGTGGGTTAATGGCAGGTGAGGTGGGTTAATGGCAGGTGATGTGGGTTAATGGCAGGTGAGGTGGGTTAATGGCAGGTGAGGTGGGTTAGTGGCAGGTGGGGTGGGCTAGTGACAGGTGAGGTGGGTTAGTGGCAGGTGAGGTGGATTAGTGGGAGGTGAGGTGGGTTAGTTACAGGTGAGGTGGGTTAGTGGATGGTGAGGTTGGTTAGTGCCAGGTGGGGTGGGTTAGTGACAGGTGAAGTGGGTTAGTGGCAGGTGAGGTGGGTTAGTGGATAGTGAGGTTGGTTAGTGCCAGGTGAGGTGGTTTAGTGACAGGTGAGGTGGGTTAGTGGCAGGTGAGGTGGATTAGTGGGAGGTGAGGTGGGTTAGTTACAGGTGAGGTGGGTTAGTGGATGGTGAGGTTGGTTAGTGCCAGGTGGGGTGGGTTAGTGGCAGGTGAAGTGGGTTAATGGCATGTGAGGTGGGTTAGTGGCAGGTGAGGTGGGTTAGTGGCAGTTGAGGTGGGTTAGTGGCAGGTGAGGTGGGGTAGTGGCAGG
>MUZC01004411.1:65338-87680 GCA_002072015.1 Radix auricularia | reverse complement strand
GTTACCTAGAGACAATATATGTGGTCAATGGTCATTTATAGCTGGTCACCTAGAGACAATATATGTGGTCAATGGTCATTTATAGCTTGTTACCTAGAGACAATATATGTGTTCAATGGTCATTTATAGCTGGTCACCTAGAGACAATATATGTGGTCAATGGTCATTTATAGCTGGTCACCTAGAGACAATATATGTGGTCAATGGTCATTTATAGCTGGACACCTAGAGACAATATATGTGGTCAATGGTCATTTATAGCATGTTACCTAGAGACAATATATGTGGTCAATGGTCATTTATAGCTGGTCACCTAGAGACAATATATGTGGTCAATGGTCATCTATAGCTTGTCACCTAGAGACAATATATGTGGTCAATGGTCATTTATAGTTGGTTACCTAGAGACAATATATGTGGTCAATGGTCATTTATAGTTGGTTACCTAGAGACAATAAATGTTGTCAATCGTCATCTATAGCTGGTCACCTAGAGACAATATGTGTGGTCAACTAGAGGCAATAAATGTGGCCTGTCGTCATTTATAGCTTCGTCACCTAGAGACAATAAATGTCTATCGTCCTTTTTGGGTGGTCAGCTATAACCCTGAAATATAAATGCCAGTATTAATTTTTTGTTACGGCACCAGTAAAAAACGGATAGATAAGTAACGTGAAAAAATATAGCTTAAAGTAAAATACACATTTGAAAAAATTAGGAATGTGCGGAACGTCCTAAAAAGTAGTGTTATTAAAAATTAAAGACATAACTATTTTTTTTATTTCCAAAGATATTTTTTTAAAAATTATTTATTTGATTTTGAAAAGAAATGATTAAGTTTTTAAAAATATCTAATCTACTACCATGAGTTTTTACTGAATTCAATAGCATTTAAGAGTAGTAATAGTACGCTACAAATCTGATACTGATAGTTTAATCATTCATTGTCAGTGTCACTGAGTCAGTGGTCCATAATAAGAAATAATATCAGAAATTTAATTAAAATTAATTAATTGAAAATAACGTAGTCTATATTTTTAATAAGAAATATATATTATACTTCTCTCTTTTATTTATTGACAGCCAAAAATAAATTCTGTCAAACCATGTCATTGTCATTTCTTGGCATTAGTAGACTAATCATGTAAAACAATGGTTCTGAAAATAATGTTTTTGTTTACAAGAGATATTGGTTGTCGGAACTTTTTTCCGATCGCTTTTTTAAGAAAAAAAAACTATTAAAAAACTTTAGACGTCATGTTCGAATGAAACAATTAATTCTATAATTAAAATACAGTTTATATAATTTTAATTTTTTTTAAATCCCTTCATTATAAATATTTAATTATTGTGATGTGAAATTTCATTTTTAGCTACTTTTGTTATTTTTAATTTGCTTTCTTAATCATTCGCCTTCGACGACCATAAACTGATGTCTGTTACTGTCATTCCTATAGACAGATAATTATTAGTGCACCCTTGGCATTTAAGTTATTCTGGTTGATACTAACTCTCAATTTTTATTACGTTGATATTAGTTAAACAAGTTCTTAAAATGAAGGGAATTTATTTTTTTTAAAGGACAGCTTGAATAAGAGGAATGGAGACAAAGAGACAGAGAAGAGGAGAGAGGGAGGGATTAAAAAACGAATGATATATTATAAGCGTAGTTCAGGAGTAGATTAATGTTTGACTAACATTCAAGGAAGTAAGTCTGTACTGAACAAGCCCCCCCCACCACCACCCCCCCCCCGTTCACACCAGAAGGGAAGTCTGTACTGAACAAGCCCCCCNCCCCCCGGTTCACACCAGAAGATTATTTCTGAATAAACCCAAATATAATGATTATTTTTTATAACAATTTTGAGTGTATCCGCCTAAAACTTCAATGAAGTTTTGCTGTCATAGTCATAGTGTTATTATCCAAAGTAGTTTTCTTGTTAAAAGTAACCTAATATTCAAAAATTGTGATTATGTTAAAATAATTTTAATGCTTCGAAGTTTTGTTATTTTTTATAAGTAGAGATGCCACCAAAGAAATAGGAAAAATTTCTTTTATTTTACTGGTCAAGGTATTCTAATAAAACATTTTATTTTAGGGCCATTCTATGATGTCCTGAAACATCATTTTGATGTTAGATCCTTTTGATGTTCGATCTTATTTATGTTAGGTATTTTTGATGTTAGGTCGTTTTGATGTTAGGTCGTTTGTTTTTATGTTAGGTCTTTTTGATGTTATATCTTTTTGATGTTTGGTCTTTTTCATGTTAGGCCTTTTTGAAGTTAGGTCTTTTTGATGTTAGGTCGTTTTCAAGTTAGGTCTTTTTTATGTTAGATCTTTTTTATGTTAGATCTTTTTGATGTGAGGTTATTTTGATGTTAGGTCTTTTTGATGTTAGATCTTTTTGATGTTAGTTTATTTCATTTTAGATTTATTTCCTGTTGGATAATGTTATGTTTATATACATTTTTGATAAGAGGATTTTTATGTTCCAAGCACTATGCTCATTGCTCACTCATTACGTCTGGAAAAACAGGGGAAGTTAAAAGGGAAAAGATTATTGTTATTATTGTTCTTGTTTTTATTAATGTAGTTATGATAATTATTCTTGTTATTGTGTTATTCTAGTTGCATGTTTGTGTTTTTCCTGTATCTAAACTCTAGTCAAATTTTTTATGACGTTAAGTTGATTGTTGTGGTAACAGTTATTGCTGTCGTTAGGTGAACGTTTGAGCTTACAACAGCGACGTTAAGTTGATTGTTGTGGTAAAAGTTATTGCTGTCATTAATTAAATCAACGTTTGAGCTTACAACAGCAACGCTTCCTCAAGAACTTGGATATCTTCAATTCGTGGTTAACAGTTTTGAGTACGAGCATGTCCATGTATAAAAATAACCAGTTTGAACACTGCCGAAAAATGTTAATTCTTGAAAATCCTTTCATGTTTTGCCGTTAAAAAAGATTAAAATGAATGTAAAGCATGTCGATTATATAATGCAAAATTTAAATGTCCATTGTATGATCATTGGTTGTGAAACTCAGTGAGAAGGGGGGAATAAGTTATGGGCCTTGCCGAACTCAAGAGGCAGACGTGGCCTTAACTGACAACAATAATAATTATACAAATAATACCAGCACACATCCGCAAACACACGCACCAATTCTCACACACAACCCACATATACAAAAATCATTTAAAATATGACACATACACATGTTTGTGGTCAAATTTCACCAATGAAACACGCAGTTTTGGCTCAACCACGGATTGGCATATTCCCTGACGTTGTTTCAAAGAATAATTCAGTCGCATTTTCTGTTCGATCGCTACCCGCTATTAATCGATTGAAATGTGCTGTTATTTATAATCAATGTCTTTTGACTTTTTCGTTGACATTACATGAATTGATCAGCTTATTTACCCCACCCATGTTTACTTTTGTCAAAAGTGAGAGTCCGATTTTTGTAATATTATCAGGTATTTAAAAGTAAACTTTAAAAGTTTTACCTTTATAAACAACAAAATATTAATGATTAAATTTTTAAACACGAGTTGATGTGATAAAAATAAGAAAACTGATAGTTTCCGACATAAATGAAAAAAAAAAGTACTTTATTAAAATATTAGATCTTTTTAACGCAATAATCTTCTGAACAGAAGGAGCGTCTGTAACATATAAGATAAGATAAAATATTGGTATTTTATTAAAATATTGGTACTTTATTAAAATATTGCATCGACAAAATGTTTTTGGATAAAGACGAGGCTAAAAATAATGGCTGATAAGATGTTTCTGGATAAATGTAAAGCTAAAATATTTAGTTGATCAAATGTTTTGTTGTTGTATGTAAGACATCGCATGTTGTGAGCGCAGTGAGTTCAAGTCGCACAAACAACGCATCAATACATTCAATCTGCCAGGTCCCCAAAGAGTGACTATGACTGCCAGGCAACCAAAGAGTGACCGTGACTGCCAGGCAACCGAAGAGTGACCATGACTGCCAGGCAACCAAAGAGTGACTATGACTGCCAGGCAACCAAAGAGTGACCATGACTGCCAGGAAACCAAAGAGTGACTATGACTGCCAGGCAATCCAAGAGTGACTATGACTGCCAGGCAATCCAAGAGTGACTATGACTGCCAGGCAACCAAAGAGTGACTATGACTGCCAGGCAACCAAAGAGTGACTATGACTGCCAGGCAATCAAAGAGTGACCATGACTGCCAGGCAATCAAAGAGTGACCATGACTGCCAGGCAATCAAAGAGTGACCATGACAGCCAGGCCCGTGGCATAAACAGAAGACATCATCACAACAGCAGCTTGTTCCCGCCTAGGACCACCAATGACCGGAACACGCTTGGGACGACAACACTTGGGATTGAAGGTTCTCACTGCCTCCAGGTGCGGGTAACCTCCATGTCCAGGCGTTGTGACCAATGGAGTAGCCTCCCCCAGAGACCTATACATCGGAGCCTGGATGATAAAAACATTATTTGTGGGCCCTTAATAAATGGAAGGAAAAGGGGAGACAATTATTTAAAGGCCTACCGATGTGAAATACAGTAACATTATTTGTGGGCCCTTAATAAATGGAAAGAAAAGGGGACACAATTATTTAAAAAGGCCTACCGATGTGAAATACAGTAACATTATTTGTGGGCCCTTAATAAATGGAAAGAAAAGGGGACACAATTATTTAATGGCCTACCGATGTGAAATACAGTAACATTATTTCATTGCCCTTTAAAGATCGGAACACGTATCTTGGAACTTAACAATTAATAAAGTAACTACAATCACATCATGTGGGTATATTATTTATTAAAGGCATTTCTCGTAAGTTATTCACAAAATCAACATCGAATGACACCTGATTTATAAGGAAATATTCCGTTGTCGGTGAGATCAACTAAACCTAACTTAAAACTAATGTCATTTGAGGTCATCAAACAATTTTAAAACTCTCCAAGTCTCTCTTTCTCTCTCTCTCTCTCTCTCTCTCTCTCTCTCTCTCCAACTTTCTCTCTCTCGACATCTCTCCAACTTTCTCTCGGTCTCATTCTGTGTACAAAGAAATAGGATAAATAGGATTGCAATCAGGCAAGATAGAGAGGAGTTACACAGTGGATGAAATGTGGCCAAGACTGAAGTTACTCAGTGGATGAAATGTGGCCAAGACTGAAGTTACTCAGTGGATGAAATGTGGCCAAGACTGAAGTTACACAGTGGATGAAATGTGGCCAAGACTGAAGTTACTCTGTGGATGAAATGTGGCCAAGACTGAAGTTACTCAGTGGATGAAATGTGGCCAAGACTGAAGTTACTCAGTGGATGAAATGTGGCCAAGACTGAAGTTACTCAGTGGATGAAATGTGGCCACAACTGAAGTTACTCAGTGGATGAAATGTGGCCAAGACTGAAGTTACTCAGTGAATGAAATGTTGCCAAGACTGAAGTTACTCAGTGGATGAAATGTGGCCAAGGCTGAAGTTACTCAGTGGATGAAATGTGGCCAAGACTGAAGTTACTCAATAGGATGTGGCCAAGACTGAAGTTACTCAGTAGGATGTGGCCAAGACTGAAGTTACTCAATAGGGTGTGGCCAAGACGGAAGTTACTCAATAGGGTGTGTCTAAGACGGAAGTTACTCAATAGGGTGTGGCTAAGACTGAAGTTACTCAATAGGGTGGGGCCAAGACTGAAGTTACTCAATAGGGTGTGGCCAAGACTGAAGTTACCCAATAGGGTGTGGCCAAGACTGAAGTTACTCAATAGGGTGTGGCCAAGACTGAAGTTACTCAATAGGGTGTGGCTAAGACTGAAGTTACTCAAATGGGCGTGGCCAAGACTGAAGTTACTCAATAGGGTGTGTCGAAGACTGAAGTTACTCAATAGGATGTGGCTAAGACTGAAGTTACTCAATAGGGTGTGGCTAAGACTGAAGTTACTCAAATGGGCGTGGCCAAGACTGAAGTTACTCAATAGGGTGTGGCTAAGACTGAGGTTACTCAATAGGGTGTGTGTACGACGGCAATAACCCCATGCGTAAGCGAAAATGAAATACTCTATGGTGTTATAATAATGATATCATAATTAGGCTTACTCTGACCAAGTTCTTTAACCCTTTTCTTCTCTGACTTTGTCTGACTGTATTACCCCCGCCCCCCCCCCCTCACCACAATCCCCAACGAGAAGAAGAAAGAGTTGTATTCAAAAGAAGAAGAAATCGTCCCCTATGGGTTTGGGCAGATTTCGTTTGGCCGATCTAACTGGGTCAGTTGATGACTCCGTACCGGTTACCGAGTTAGGTTCCGGCTCTGGAGGTTTGACCACTGGGGCGGCTCGCTTGGACGACTGGGAGAATCTGGACACACGAGAGCCTCGTGAGGCGCGGGAGTAATGTGAGGCTCCTGAGACACGTCCTGTAAATAGAATAAATTGTTAGACTCTTATCTAATCTCATCGTATCTTATATGTTACAGGCGCTACTTATGTGCAGAAGATCGTTACGTCCTACGTTTATCTATGGTTTGTGTTTTGCCCTGTATTCTTATTAGAGTTTTAAATGATGATAAAGTGTTGGCTTTCCTGGTTTCTTCAGGCAACCCATTCCACGCCCGAATATCGGGCGGGAAGAAAGAAAACTTGCATACAGAATAAGAAAGGTGTTTTTATCCTTATGTCTATCTGAGGGTTGTATTAAGTTATCTTTGTCTTGTATTGTATATCTAAATTAGAATTAATTGCCTTATGTATAATTACTAATTAACTCTTGGTTCTTCTATCCTCTAGTGTTTCAAGGTTTCATGATTTAACTAATGGTGTTAATCTAGTGAATTTTGAATATTCTCCAGTAATGAATCTGGCAGCTCTTTTTTGGATTTGTTCTAGTTTATCAATATTTTCTTTGGTGGATGGGTCCCATACAGAAGATGCATATTCTAGTATAGGTCTCACCAGGGTGAGGTAGCATTTTAGTTTTATATCTTTGTTACATTTGTAAAAGTTTCTTTTTTGCAAAAATAAGATTTTGTTTGATTTTTTAATAACTTCATTGACATGGGGATTCCAAGATAGTTTCTCATTTATTATGATTCCTAAGTATTTTGCATCTTTAGTATGGGTTAGATCTTTTCCGTGAATGAAGTATTTTGAAATTATTTGTTTCCTTTTCTTTGTTACTCTTAGCAGTTGACATTTTCCTGGGTGGAAGGACATACTCAAGTTAGTTTCCCATTTTATTAATTCATCTAAGTCTTTTTGTAAAATTTTGCTATCTTGTTCGGACTTAATTGTTCTATAGATTTTACAATCATCATCAAATAACCTAATTTGTGTTCCTGTTGAGATATTGTTGGGTAAATCATTTATACAAATTTGAAATAGTAAGTGACCTAGGACAGTTCCTTATGGAACGCCTGAGTTAACCTTTATTGGTGTAGATTTAGATCCATTAATTATTACAGTTTTCTCACTACCCAATAGGAAGTCTTGGATCAAGTGATGTAAGGGACCTGAGATTCCAAAGTATTTAAGTTTTTAAAGTAATCTAATGTGGGGAGCTTTGTCAAATGCTTTTGAGAAGTCTAGTAATATTGTATTTATTTTATCATTATTGTCTAAGCCTTTTGATAGTTCATCTATTAGTCCTATTAATTGTGTTCACATGATCTGTTTTTTCTAAAGCCATGTCTACAAGCAAATTGACATCATATCAGATAACATATAAGATACGATTGGTCCTTACTGGGCGGTTCCAAAAGGTCATTTCGAATTATTTGTTTATGTATGTGTAAAAGTCTAGTAACATACAGATAACATATAAGATACGACAGGTCCTTACTGGGCGGTTCCAAAAGGTCATCTAGAATTATTTGTTTATGTATGTGTAAAAGTCTAGTAACATACAGATAACATAAAGATACGACAGGTCCTTACTGGGCGGTACCAAAAGGTCATCTAGAATTATTTGTTTATGTAAGTGTAAAAGTCGAGTAACATACAGATAACATATAAGATACGACAGGTCCTTACTGGGCGGTTCCAAAAGGTCATCTAGAATTATTTGTTTATGTATGTGTAAAAGTCTAGTAACATACAGATAACATATAAGATACGACAGGTCCTTACTGGGCGGTTCGAAAAAGTCATCTAGGATGATTTGTTTCTTGCGGTCGCACAGCCTCTTGCACACCCGCACAACTTTGAAGAGTTCCTTCCTGAATTTCTTGTCAAAGACGGTGTAGAAAATGACATTCAGTGCGTAGTTAGAGTGCTGAAAGAGTAGCACACCTCCGAGCACTGGTCACGTGGGGTTGGTGGGGGGGGGGGAGAGAAAGGACAAGAGCCGTCAGATCATCATATGTGAAGATGAATCGATAACAGAAATGTCTTATTGGAGAAGTCTAGTCAATCAAAATAATGGATTTTCCCATGATTGTATTATCCCATGATTGTATTACCCCATGGTTGTATTATCCCATGAATGTATTATCCCATTTTTATACTTTCCCATTATTGTATTATCCCATGATTGTATTATCCCATGATTGTATTATCCCTTGATTCCATTATCCCATGATTGTATTATCCCATGATTGCATTATCCCATGATTGTAATATCCCATAATTGTATTATCCCATGATTGTATTATCCCATGACTGTATTATCCCATGATTGTATTATCCCATGATTGTATTATCCCTTGATTCCATTATCCCATGATTGTATTATCCCATGATTGTATTATCCCATGATTGTATTATCCCTTGATTGTATTATCCCATGATTGTGTTATCCCTTGATTGTATTATCCCATGATTGTATTATCCCATGATTGTATTATCCCTTGATTCCATTATCCCATGATTGTATTATCCCATGATTGTATTATCCCATGATTGTATTATCCCATAATTGTTAAGCCCCACATTGGGGTCTGGCTGGCGTGGCTGTTTTCCCCACACAATGGTGATGGTGTGGGAGGTGAGGTGGTTGAGGAGATGGCTATGATACCTACGACGATGTGGGTTTCGACATGAATGTCTAAGCCCGGGAGGGAGAGGGGTGTTCTTACAATTATTATCTTCGTCCCTAACTCTTATCTTATACGTTACAGGCGCACCTTCTGTACAGAAGATTATTGCGTCCAACGTAAATCTATGCTTTGTGTTTATTCCTGTATTCTTGTTAGAGTTTTAAATGATGACAAAGTGTTGGCTTTCCTGGTTTCTTCAGGCAACCCAATCCATTCCCGAATACCGGACGGGAAAGAAGAAAACTTGCATGCGTTTAGTCTTGAATACAGGATAAGAAAGATGTGTCTACCCTTAAGTCTCTCTTCATTTGACGAAAACATAAGTAGTTCAAGTAATACGAGAATTTTATCTTATTCCTTGAGGTGTGTGTTTTGATCCTCGTCTTTCGGTTTTGTGAACGTTTTAGGTCGAAGAATGTTCGGACAACCTCCACCCCCAAGACAGTTCTTACGTCATCAATTCGCTGTCGGCATTGGTTGGTCTCAAGGCATTAATTCGCTGTCGGCATTGGTTGGTCTCAAGGCATTAATTCATTAATTCGCTGTCGGCATTGGTTGGTCTCAAGGCATTAATTCGCTGTCGGCATTGGTTGGTCTCAGGGCATTAATTCGCCGTCGGCATTGGTTGGTCTCAAGGCATTAATTCATTGATTCGTTGTCGGCATTGGTTGGTCTCAGGGCATTAATTCATTAATTCGCTGTCGGCATTGGTTGGTCTCAAGGCATTAATTCGCTGTCGGCATTGGTTGGTCTCAAGGCCTTAATTCGCTGTCGGTATTGGTTGGTCTCAAGGCATTAATTCGCTGTCGGTATTGGTTGGTCTCAAGGCATTAATACGCTGTCGGTATTGGTTGGTCTCAAGGCATTAATTTGCTGTCGGCATTGGTTGGTCTCAAGGCATTAATTCATTAATTCGCTGTCGGCATTGGTTGGTCTCAAGGCATTAATTCGCTGTCGGTATTGGTTGGTCTCAAGGCACTAATTCGATTTCGGCATTGGTTGGTCTCAAGGCATTAATTCATTAATTCACCGTCGGCATTGGTTGGTCTCAAGGCATTAATTCATTAATTCACCGTCGGCATTGGTTGGTCTCAAGGCATTAATTCGCTGTCGGCATTGGTTGGTCTCAAGGCATTAATTCATTAATTCACCGTCGGCATTGGTTGGTCTCAAGGCATTAATTCATTAATTCGCTGTCGGCATTGGTTGGTCTCAAGGCATTAATTCGCTGTCGGTATTGGTTGGTCTCAAGGCATTAATTCGCTGTCGGCATTGGTTGGTCTCAAGGCATTAATTCGCTGTCGGTATTGGTTGGTTTCAAGGCATTAATTCGCTGTCGGTATTGGTTGGTCTCAAGGCATTAATTCATTAATTCGCTGTCGGTATTGGTTGGTCTCAAGGCCTTAATTCATTAATTCGCTGTCGGTATTGGTTGGTCTCAAGGCTTTAATCCACTGTCGGTATTGGTTGGTCTCAAGGCATTAATTCAATGTCGGTATTGGTTGGTCTCAAGGCATTAATCCGCTGTCGGTATTGGTTGGTCTCAAGGCTTTAATTCGCTGTCGGTATTGGTTGGTCTCAAGGCATTAATTCGCTGTCGGTATTGGTCTCATGTCAACAATTCACCGTCGGAATTGGGTCTTACAAAAAACAAAAAAAAACAACCACGGCTCGCATGTCAATTAAAGGGAGGTAACTTACGCATTTGAGATCTGAGTCTGTCGATTATCTTCTCTTCGTCGTACATAGCCTTGGCGTAAGGGTACAGCATAAGAGGAAGTGACGTCACCATAAACTGGACATTGGAAATGGTCACTAGAACATAAAGCTGTTTTCTGACTGGACAAATAGAAATTCGATATTAGACTAGTCTTATCTGATAGGACAAATAGTAGATATTAGACTAATCTTATCTTACAGGACAAATAGTAGATATTAGACTAGTCTTATCTGATAGGAGAAACAGTTGATATTAGACTAGTCTTATCTTACAGGACAAATAGTAGATATTAGACTAGTCTTATCTTACAGGACAAATAGTAGATATTAGACTAATCTTATCTTACAGGACAAATAGTAGATATTAGACTAATCTTATTTTACAGGACAAATAGTAGATATTAGACTAGTCTTATCTTACAGGACAAATAGTAGATATTAGACTAATCTTATTTTACAGGACAAATAGTAGATATTAGACTAGTCTTATCTTGCAGGACAAATAGTAGATATTAGACTAGTCTTATCTGATAGGACAAATAGTAGATATTAGACTAGTCTTATCTGATAGGACAAATAGTAGATATTAGAATAGTCATATCTGAAAGGACAAATAGTAGATCTTATACTTGTCTTATCTGATAGGACAAGTAGTCGATATTAGATTAAAAGCGTCCCTTGTATATACAGCCCTTAATTTAATGGACAAATAAATACTATATCCAGTCGGACATAACTAAGTCGAATTTCTCTAAGTCGAAAACCTTCCCTTTTATCGAAATAATTGTTAGGTCCTGGCAAAATTCCACAAGTTTAAGGTATCTTAAATCTCCTTAACTCGAAGATTTTGTTGTCTTCCAGCCTCTGTAAGTCGAATTTTCAACGGCATTTGGGTAAAAGTTTTAAAAGAAAAATATTAATCCCCCATTCCACTGTGGAGGGAGGGAGTCAAGTGTTGGGGAAGGACTTGATCCGTGGGGTCGGTATTTCAAAACTAAGTCGGCTTTCTTTCAGATGAACCATCAGACACCACCTCTCCTAACAGTCAGGATTTCTTGCGTGTATGGTTGCCCCCTCCCCCCCCCTCCCCGCTCACAATATTAATATTGTCTTTGATTAATCTGCGCTTATTAAGCCATTTTCCTTAACTCAAAAACTCCCGAGGTCGATTTGTTTCGAGTTTGAGATCGACTTAGAGAGGCCCGACTTTTTTAGACTAGTTCTTTCTAATTACACAAGTAGATGCTGGATATTAGACTAGTGTCACTAAAACATACAGCTCTTTTCTCACTAGATAAATAGATAATAGATAATAAACTAATGGCATAAGAACATCAGCACTTTTCTCACTAGATAAATAGATAATAGATATTAGACTTATGTCACTAGAATATACAGCTCTTTTCTCACTAGATCAATAGATAATAGATATTAGACTAGTGTCACTAGAATATACATCTCTTTTCTCACTAGATCAATAGATAATAGATATTAGACTAATGTCACTATAATATACATCTCTTTTCTCACTAGATCAATAGATAATAGATATTAGACTAATGCCACTAGAATGCACATCTCTTTTCTCACTAGATAAATACATAATAGAAATTAGACTAATGTCACTAGAATATACAGCTCTTTTCTCACTAAATAATTAGATAACAGATATTAGATTATTGCGTTTAATAATATCGTCCAAAACGCCATATATTATATTCTGTTTGGTGATTTAAAGTTGTCAAATTACACCAGTAAAAAAGTGTGTCGTTGTATTGATTATTTAATAACTAACATCACGATGTTTCTCACTCTTCAGAATGGGGTCCAGATCGGTTTCATCAAAGACAGGGGGAGGCTTGAAGGTGTGCAGGTAGATGAACAGGTTTGGAACTATCAAGGAACAGAAGGGCGCGATGACCTGGATGGTCATCTCCAGGTGAAACAGCGAGGTGCCACTGGGAAGGTAGCACTCGACTACCACACTGGAGAAACACAGGGTTTGTGGTCAAGTTTGTGGTCAAGTTTGTGGTCAAGTTTGTGGTCAAGTTTGTGGTCAAGTTTGTGGTCAAGTTTGTGGTCAAGTTTGTGATAATGTTTGTGGTCATGTTTGTGGTCATGTTTGTGGTCATGTTTGTGGTCATGTTTGTGGTCAAGTTTGTGGTCAAGTTTGTGGTCAAGTTTGTGGTCAAGTTTGTGGTCAAGTTTGTGGTCAAGTTTGTGGTCATGTTTGTGGTCATGTTTGTGGTCATGTTTGTGGTCAAGTTTGTGGTCAAGTTTGTGGTCAAGTTTGTGGTTAAGTTTGTGGTCAAGTTTGTGGTCAAGTTTGTGGTCTAGTTTGTGGTCATGTTTGTGGTCAAGTTTGTGGTCATGTTTGTGGTCTAGTTTGTGGTCAAGTTTGTGGTCAAGTTTGTGGTCAAGTTTGTGGTTAAATTGGTGGTCAAGTTTGTGGTTAAATTGGTGGTCATGTTTGTGGTCATGTTTGTGGTCAAGTTTGTGGTCTAGTTTGTGGTCTAGTTTGTGGTCATGTTTGTGGTCCATGTCAGGGGTATGAGAACCACTGCGTTTTAAAGTTGTATTTTTGCCTGGTCACAAGCTTATGTTTTGATCTGTGAACGAGTTCACGGGGGGGGGGGGGGGGAGTTCACGTGGAGCATTGCTCAGGCCACGCAAGGTCTGTCCAGGCCGAGGGATAAATAACTCGGGTGTCTCGATGTGCAGGGGAACAAGGAGTTATGTTGCAGAGAGCAGTGGGGTGTTGACAAGTCACCGGTGTCAGAACACGAGGATACCGCAGCTGTTATAGCTGCTGAGTTAGGCTGTAGGACTGGACAGCGGGGCTAGATGGTAACTGAGAGACACGGAGATATGTGTTAGTGAGAAGACCAGAAGTGTACATAGTTAACAAGTGTCTGTGAATGTAAATAAAGATTGCTGATGAGAAAAGGACTTGAGTTGCATTAATTGTACAACAGTGTTGGAGTGTAAGCCTCGGGACTAAACCCTAGACAGCGATACCCGACATGGGGGCCCGTCCTTGAAAGCCGCACAAGAGCCAGATCATCGCTGGGCATTGCAAGGCGTCGGATACATACCGTATCCGTCGTGAAAGTCATCAAAGAGCCTGATAGCGAGAGCCAGATCATCGCTGGGCATTGCAAGGCGTCGGATACACGCCGTATCCGTCGGTAAAGTCATCAAAGAGCCTGACAGCAAAAGCCAGATCATCGCTGGGCATTTCAAAGCGTCGGATACACGCCGTATCCGTCGTGAAGTCATCAAAGAGCCTGACAGCGAGAGCCAGGTCGTAGCTGGGCATTGCAAGGGGTCGGATGCACGCCGTATCCGTCTTCAAAGTCGACAAAGAGCCGTACATCGAGGGCCAGATCATCGCTGGGCAGTTCAAGAGGCCGGATACACACCTTATCCGTCTTGAAAGTCTGACATCGAGAGCCAGATCGTCGCAAGAGCTTGGGGCAAAAGCAGAGACGGCTACTCAGACAACGAACCAGATAGCAGTGGAGTCCGGACGAAGGAGCCGCGGAGCCAGCGCCAGAAAGAGACCACATTACCCGGGATATACAAGACCAGAAGCCAAAAAGAACTGTGCCGTTCGAGGAAAGACTATTGAGATTACTATTACAACAGGAACTTATATGTGAATTGACAACTATTGTTATTCTTGGATAAAATAGTGTTGTGTATTCAAAAATTCTGTAAGTACTAAGTTAATTAATTAGAATATTATTGTCTTAATGATAAAAGTGTGCATGCATTGTTAGATATTACTGAGAATATATATTTAGAAACAATTTTTTTTCTTTGGGAAGTTAGGCTTAAAAATGGAAACTAGGGGAAAAATAGAAGATAGGAATGCAATAATGGCGGAGTTGAGAGAGATGGGGGTAAAACACTTACAGTTAGAGGGAGAACAGTTAAATAAGTTCGTGTTAGAGGAGTTTAGAAGACTGATAGAAGAGGAAGAAAAAGAAAGGGAAAGGGAACGCGAGGAAAGGGAGGACATTAGAAAGCAGCAGGAAAGGGAGGACATAAGAAAGCGGCAGGAAAGGGAGGACATTAGGAAGCATGATCTAGAAATAGAGAAAATAAGATTAGAAAATGAGAGAAGTAAAAACAGGGAAGAGGAAACAAGGGTTAAGACGGACAAACACAAAAACTATCACTTACTAAAGAACCTAGTGAAATATGACAGAAGTAACGAATTAGACGAATACATTGACAACTTCGAACACATAGCCAAACAAAATAATGTACCAAAGGAAGAGTGGTTAGCCGAACTACAGGTCCGACTAACGGGGGACATGCAGGCATTCCTACTGACAGAAGACGTTAGGACAAAATACCATGACTACGACACTGTCAAGACACTCCTGTTGACACACGCAGGATATGGTGCGGAAAAATATAGGGGGAAGTGGAACAACCTCAGACCGGAGGGGGATAATTTTAGAGAATACCACTCATTAATAACAAGGAGTCTGGATAATTGGGTTCGGAGCACAGGAACAAATAGGTCGTACGAGGGAATACGCGACTTAATGTGTCAAAATAAACTACTCACTAACCTGAAACCCGAGGTTCTAAAAACAGTATTGTTAAACAAACCAACGAGTTGTGAATGTGTATTGACCCAGATAGACACGATAAAAACAACAGGGCACGATAGCATAACCAAAATTAACGCAACAAACTTTCACGCCGGGGGAGGGGAAAAGGGGGGAGTCCAAGGGTCAGCAAGAAGAAGGTCAGCCGAGGGGAGATTAACCAGGGAACGGGAAGTTTGTTTTGAGTGTGGCGCAGAGGGTCACTGGAAAAATAATTGTCCTCGAAGGCGGGTAAACAGGGGGTGGACACAACCTGTCACAGAAGGATACAGGGGTAGGCGAGAACACTGGAGAGACTCACCCAAAAGATACAATCAGAAATGACTAGGAAATCAGAAGAGCAATCGAGGGCAACTGGGTGTCGGCCATACATACACAAATAAGGCTAGGCAACAAATCGGTAGATTAAAATATACTAACATCGCAGAAGACATCGAAGGGAAATCGATAGGGATTTTGTATTTAGAAAAAGGGAAAATTGGGGATAGAGAAGTATCCGTACTCCGAGATACTGGGTGTAACATCATCGGGTGCAAGAAAAAACTAGTCGATAAGAATCAGATAACAGATAAACGTTATAAAGTAAGGCTTATAGATGGGAAGGTTGTAGAATATCCAACAGCATTTATAAAAATTCATACGCGATATGTAAAAGGGGTGGTGCTAGCTGCATTATTCGACGATCCAGTGGCGGACCTTATAATAGGAAACGTGGGAGTAAATAAAAGATCGGTTCGATACCATGGAAATGTAGCGACAAGGGCACAAAGGAAAAGGGATGAAGAGATTGGCCAAAACACCGACGGATCGAGTAGGACTTTGACAAATTTAACGGAAGCTAATAGCGTGAGATGGGAACATGAAAAGGACCCAGACATTCGGAAATGCTGGGAGAAAGCCAAGGACAAAGAAATAGAACACACTAAACAAGGACATATTACTTTTAATATTAGAAATGGGTACTTATATAGGAGATTTACAAACAACTCGAACAACAAGATCGATGAAAGACTAGTCATTCCATCGGAGAGCCGCGGGGTGATACTCCAGAACGCACATGAAACACCGTTAGCGGGACATAGGTCGGTCAGAAAAACAAAACACATCATAACTTCAGAGTTTTTCTGGCCGAAGATGAATAAACATATCACGGATTTTGTTAAGACTTGCCCAATATGTCAAAAGGCTAGACCGCCGGGAGCATGTAAACCTATAGAGCTAGGATTTATGCAAATAATTGGAATCCCATTTAAAAAAGTTGCTATCGACATAGTAGGTCCATTACCTATGACAGAGAATAAGAATAGATACATACTAACATTAATTGACATGGCAACCAGGTGGCCGGAGGCAGTGCCATTAAAGAGAGTGACGGCGGAGGACATATGCGAGGCATTATACTCGATTTTNATGCTCAGAAAAGTAGCTACAGAAGGGTTGGATAACTGGGATAGTGTGCTACAGTCGGTCCTATTCGCATATAGAGAAGTTCCCAACGAAACCACATTAATCTCTCCGTACGAGTTGATGTTCGGTAGAAAGGTGAGAGGGCCGATGGCGATACTGAAAACACTGTTCACACAGGAAAACCCTAAAGATGAGATAAAACCAACATACGAGTATATCATTGAATTAAGAAATAAATTAAAAACAGGGTTAGAACAGGCACGTACGAACGCAGTAGCACAGACGGTCAAGAATAAAAATTACTATGACCGACACACGGTAACTAAAAACATTCAGGCTGGAGATAAAGTGTTACTGCTTAAACCAAAAAGAGGAAAGAAAATGTCGTTATACTCAGACGGACCGTATGAAGTAACCAAAATACTATCAAAATACAATGTCGAGATTAAGAAAGGAAATCGGAAAAAAATTTACCACCTAAACAGAGTAACCAAGTATATGGAGAGAGATAGTCAGAATGCCAGCATTAACACAAACAACGTGAATACACACGGGTTGGCAGCGGTAGTAATAGCAGAGGACAAAGGAGAAGGGGAAGAATTTACAATACCCACAATAGCGTCGAAAAATGAACACTCCACGCTGGATATTAATATGGAATTAGATAGGGCACAAAAGGAAGAAATAATGAGTCTTGTAGAGGAATTCAAAGGGGTGATACAGTGGCGTAACGAGGGGGGGCAGGGGGGGCAAATGCCCCCGGGCGCCACGTTAGGGGGGCGCCAAAATGAGTATTAAAACTCATTATTTAATTTCATTTTAATGTAAACTAATGTATCCCAAATACGTTTGCGAGATTGAATATTGGAGCTCCGAACATATCTTTATTACAAAACAGTTGTTAAACATGATTTAGGCGCCCCCATTGAGCGTTAAGGGGCGCCATTCTACTCATAAATAAATGACACATCCTAATGTAGGATTGCTGATGTGGTTTTTTTTAAATTTAAAAAACTGTGAGTTGATGGTAGTGAGCAGTAAGAGACCAATACGATTCTTTTAATAGAGCTACCAGAGACGACACTAAAAGCAACCAAAATTACCAAGACAAGAAAAATGAGTGGCTTAAAGCAGTGGTTCTCACCCTGTGGTCCACGGACCACTAGTGGTCTGCAAAGATTTGCCAGGTGGTCCGTGAGAGAAGCATGAAATTTACGCACTGTAGTATTAATCGAGATAAACTAGCAAGTAAAAGAACACAGACTTAAATATATTTCTGATCTGGCCATAATGGTTTTTAATTTTATCAAGCTCGTCAATTAAATTATCGTCTCTTTGATTTCTTATGCTCGAATATGAATCTTGAACGTTAACAGTTACGAATGTATACTGAAGTTCGCTGGTTATCTGACTGTTTTAATTACGCGAGGACGTAAGAGATTTTCATGTAGAAATAACTCAAAGCTTGTTGATAGTTTGAACCATGGCTAATGGGTTGCTGTTCTGGCTTACTTGGCTGAAATTTTTGAAAAGCTCAATAAACTTAATTACACTCGGCAAGGAAAGCAGATACATTATATGACTCTCAGTGACAGAATGTCTGCTTTTACAAAAAAGCTTGATCTCTGAAAAAAATATATATTTCAAGGTAACTTTGAGATGTTTGATAAATTGTACGAAATCACTGAAAAACCAGAAAATGCAGAAATAATTTTTAGTAGTCGCCCGTAGTTAAGGCACATATTTTTCAAGTGGTCCTGGAATCTCAAAAGGTTGAAAACCACTGGCTAACAGAATGGTTAATACGGGTCCCTTTGCTGCATGTTGTGACTCTTTAAAAAGATAAATCGTACTTCCCCAATTCTCATGAGGAGGTAGCAAAGTGGGAGAGGGGAGGGAAGGTCTCTCCTCTCACGGGCTTGTATCGGAGTGTCAAAGCAAGTTGGATTCCTTTCATATGAAACATCAGGCACCGCCTTTCTTTCCTGTCCATCGTCGATAAAACTTGTTGCTCAGTGGGATCAACTGTTAGAAAAAACACCAACAAAATGCCCGAGAAAATCTAGGTTTAGTATCTTATTTATCACCGGAAATCCAAAATGAATGTATCCACCTACTTACATCGACTGTAAGGAATCAGCTGTTGAGTGAAATAAGAAAACACAAGTACTACGGTATCTTACTTTACTCCAATCGATCTAGGACACCGGAAAAGCTTTCTCAAGTCATCAGATTTGTGGATGTGGATTTACAAACTAAAAAGTAACTATCAAAGAATCATTTTCAGATTTTGCAAAAATACATTCCAAAGACGCAAAAGCCTTGAAATAGTTATCGTAGAGAAACTGGAATCTAATAGCATACCACTATCCGACGGTCGGTCACGATGTTATGACAATGCTTCTGTAATGACCGGGAATGTTTCCGGCCTTCAACAGCGAAAATGTGCTAGAAATCACAAAGCATTATTCATCAACTGTGGCAACCACAGCTTAAAATTTAGCAGGAGTACACTTAACTAAACATGATCCAGTTGTTATGACGTTTTTGGAACAGTTAAAAGTAAAGATTTATGTTTTCTCCCTTTCAACAACTCGTTGGGAAAATTTTTTAAAAAGATTTGTGCCAATCACAATGAAGAGGGAGTCTGAAACACGTTGGATTGCACAATCAGAAGCTGTTATAGCAATTTATGAAGGACTAGATGACATGGCAGGGCTGTTGGAAAAATTATCAGAACATACAAATATGACGCCTGACACCAGAAGTGATGCAGAAGCTTTGCTGGTAGGTATATAAAACTTTAACTTCCTAGATTTTAAATAATTCTGGAACATCATACTTGATAAAATTGAAACTGTTCCAGAATCCTACTGTGAGTTTCAAGGAAGCTTAATCTGATCTTGAATCGCTTGAGCAAGAAATTGTCAACATTCGTGTTAATTTGAGCCATGTTGCGGTAGACAATGGGAAAGAAGATGCACAACTTGGAGAATCGAGTTTGACAGAAGATTAGATGACATGGGAGGATGCCTTCGAGAATTAAAAAGAGATGCAGAACTTTCTCCATAAGAAGAAATTGCACCTGCTATGAACAGCGAAATTGAAAAAAACCCAACAGGAGATATCAATACGGATTTTACGTCTTAAACAACCTAAACAACAAATTTGGATTTTTACTAGTTACTAGACGTCAAATCTCATCTTGCTGAAACAAAAGTCGTTATAATTGCTTAGATTTTGCTAATTTCTACGAATTGTGAACATGAAATCAAATACTAAAAAAAGATGCTCAGTACCCGGACTGAAGTTCTACCGGAAACTACATTGGATCTTCTCGAATTTATTGTTTCATATGGAGATGACGTATTTCCGAATCTGCGCATTTCACTTCAAATACTTCTAAAAATTGCTGTTTCAACTAAAAGCTGTGAGCGGTCCTTCAGCAAAGTAAACCTTATTTTGTCTTAATTACGTGCTTCAATGGATCAAGATCGTCTGGATGATCTTGCACTCCTTAGCATCGAAAGAGAACACTTGAGAATATCAATTTTAACAGCGAGATTGACGACATTCAAATCAAGGAAGATCCACTTATTTTAGATTATGTCTATTCGAGTCATGTATAATTAGTAGAGTATTTTTTGTTCAAATAAATTGTTTATAATCATATAGAGAATTATTAGTCTGTATTGTATTTCATTAAAATATCATTTGCTTAAAAAAATGAACCATATAAACCGTAAAATTTCAAATTTTTCTTGGGGGCTCAGTACGGAGCCCCAAGAATTTTTTGGTCCGTCAAGGGCGCAGAATTTGTGTCTTGCCCCCGGGCGCACATGACCCTAGCTACGCCACTGGGGTGATATCAGAGATACCCGGGAAAACAACCGCAGGAGAACACATAATCGATCTCCTCGACAACAAACCGATACAACTAAGACCTTACACAATTCCTTCACACATGACAGCAAAATTGAAAGAAGAAATCAACCTCATGTTAAGGTTAAACATAATTATAGAATCAAAATCTTCATATTCTTCGCCGTTAGTACTGATAAAGAAGAAGGATGGCTCCATACGCACATGCGTGGACAATAGGAGACTAAATAAGTTAACTAGAACCGTCGCCGAAGTCATACCAAACCCCGAAGACCTCCTTAATCAAATGACAAAAGCAAAATATTTCAGTAAGCAAGACTTAACAAAGGGATACTGGCAGATACCACTGCACAAAGACAGTCAGAAATATACGGCGTTTCAGGGACCAGATGCCCTGTACCAGTTTAAGTACATGCCCTTCGGCTTATCAACAGCACCGGCGACATTTAACAGAATAATAAGAAAACTCTTCGGTCAAGTAGAAAATGTAGAGACTTATTTTGATGACATATGTGTGCATACAGAGGATTGGGAAAAACATATTAAGACACTACGGCAAGTTTTTGAAATTCTGAAAGAAGCTGGGTTTACAGTAAAACCTAGTAAGTTAGAGTTAGGTAAAACATCCATTACCTTTTTGGGACACAGAGTAGAAGGGGGATTATTAAAACCAGAACATGCCAATGTAGATAAAGTGTTGAAAATAGAGAAACCAACAACTAAGAAACAGGTGAGAAGTTTAGTGGGTCTCATTTCTTATTACAATAAATTTATACCTAACTTTTCAACACTATCAGCACCCTTAACTGACCTTACAAAAAAAGGTCAACCAAATAATATTCGTTGGACAAGTGAATGTCAACAAACATTGGATGCAATCCAAAAATACCTGAGTAGTGAACCTATCTTAATTTTACCCGACATTAAATCAACATTTATAATAAGAACAGACGCGTCCATGAAAGGCATAGGGGCATGCTTATTGCAAACAAGAAACAACACTTTACATCCAGTCAAATTCATAAGTAGAAAATTGATGGATAGGGAAACAAGGTATTCTACTATTGAGAGAGAATGTTTAGCGATAATATGGGCTGTTCAAAAACTTGCATACTATTTATTGGGGTCACGATTTGTTCTACAATGTGACCATCAAGCGCTAAAACATTTAAATACAACAACATTCACAAACTCAAGAATAACAAGGTGGGCATTAATCCTCCAGGAATTTAATTTTGAGGTTCAATACATTAAAGGCGAACAAAACGTGATAGCGGATTGTTTATCTCGACTTGGAGGGTGGGAATAGAGAAGATACAGGAGTTGAGAAAATACTCATATATATAACCAAGGAAAAATGGGAGTAACGCCGCTGGGTTGGTTGGTGTGTTTGACCCACAAACAGAAACTACGGGGTAGTAGAGAAAGAGACAGTGACAGGTAAACAGAATACCAGACCGTAACAAAACAACAATTACAGGACAGAGCTCCACGTGAAAATCAAGAGCGACTCGGGGGGACGAGAACGGTAAAATCAAGACATTTTTTATTTTTTATTTTTAGGATGTTAGATTTTTCCATAATATTAAGAGTAATGAAATGTGATTTTTTTAGGACTTATTGTTTGCTATCTCCATGAGATTCATGATTTGATGAAATGTGGG
>MUZC01004411.1:51661-63348 GCA_002072015.1 Radix auricularia | reverse complement strand
ATGACCTATGAAATATCCTCCTACCCATATTTCTCAAACAAAACCCAGTTCCATCTGATGGTATCTTTGGCTCATGACGTATGAAATAATCTCCTACCCATTTTTCTCAAACAAAACCCAGTTCCATATGATGGTATCTTTGGCTCATGACGTATGAAACAACCTCCTACCCATTTTTCTCAAACAAAACCCAGTTCCATATGATGGGTATCTGTGCAGCTATCAGCACGAAGCACACAAAGAAGACAGTCAGACACGGTCGGATGTAGTATTCCTCTAACCTTTCAGACCTGGAGTATAGTCAATGATAGCATTAGAACATTATATGGCTGTGTTGTGTTAGTTAAACTATTTAGCAATGATATTGTGTGTTCTTGTAACTTTAAGACATATTATGGCTGTGCTGTGTTAGTACAACTATGTAACATGGCTTTTGTGTGTTCTTGTAACTAAGATTTATGACTGTGTATTACCTATAGCGTGTCACATGTCTGTAGCTTTATTCAAATATATTATACAACCCAACTCTAACCCAAATTCAACTTTAACCTTAACATTAACTCTACTCTAACCCTAAATCTAACTCAACTCTAACCCATTAGCTAACAATCTAAATCTATTAGTATAAGACGACTTACACACCTTATAACTGTTTCAAAGTAACAAATTACACACCTGATAATTGTTTCAAAGTAACAACTATAATTGTTTTAAACTAACAAATTACACACCTGATAATTGTTTCAAAGTAACAAATTACACACCTGATAATTGTTTTAGAGTAACAACATACACACCTGATAATTGTTTCAAAGTAAGGACTTACACACCTGATAATTGTTTCAAAGTAACAACTTACACACCTGATAATTGTTTCAAAGTAACGCACAAAGGTCACAAGCACGATACTCCAGTTGGTGATGGCCACAAGAGTTGTGGAGCAATATCTGTAGAGCCTGGAGTGGTCAAATATAGCAATGGTCAGTCTTATTATAACAATGGTCATTCTTATTATAGCAATGGTCACTCTTATTATAGCAATGGTCACTCTTATTATAGCAATGGTCACTCTTATTATAGCAATGGTCACTCTTATTATAGCAATGGTCACTCGTATTATAGCAATGGTCACTCACTTTATATCAATAGTAAGTCACTTTATATCAATGGTCACTCACTTTGTTTAAATCAATGGTCACTCACTTTGTTTAAATCAATGGTCAGTCACTTTGAATCAATGTTCTGTCACTTTGAATCAATGTTCTGTCACTTTTTAGCAATGGTCAGTCACATGTTATCAATGGTCAGTCATTTATATAAATGGTCAGTCACAATTTATCAATGGACAATTACATTATAAATCAGACCTGGCGTGATCAAATATATCAGGGGACATCACTATGTACCTACTGGCAGGACCAAGGGACATCACTATGTACCTACTGGTAGGACCAAGGGACATCACTATGTACCTACTGGCAGGACCAAGGGACATCACTATGTACCTACTGGCAGGACCAAGGGACATCACTATGTACCTACTGGCAAGAATAAGGGACATCACTATGTACCTACTGGCAGACCGACTAAGGGACATCACTATGTACCTACTGGCAGAGTGGTTCGCTGTTGGTAGGAACCTCCACACCGATGGTAGCCTTGTTGAAGAATGTAGGTAGCACGAAGATGAGTGTAGCCATGCTGAAGTAGCACATGCTAATCAGATACCTGGCAATCAAGTCGTCAGCCATGGCCTTGCGATGTAGCACAAATATGGTAAGGATATTGCCTGAAACAAATATGGTAGGGATATTTCCTGAAACAAATATGGTAGGGATATTTCCTGCAACAAATGTGGTAGGGATATTTCCTGAAACAATTATGGTAAGGATATTGCCTGAAACAAATATGGTAGGGATATTTCCTGAAACAAATATGGTAGGGATATTTCCTGAAACAAATGTGGTAGGGATATTTCCTGAAACAAATATGGTAGGGATATTTCCTGAAACTAATATGGAAGGGATATTTCCTGAAACAAATATGGTAAGGATATTTCCTGAAACAAATATGGTAGGGATATTTCCTGAAACAAATGTGGTAAGGATATTTCTTGAAACCAATCCAGAAGGTATATTAATGGCAGCCGAATTAATATATATATATATCTTTTGAGAGCAGTGGATAAAAATATGTTTTCTTGTTTCACTGTCATCTAGTGGCATTTATTATAATCAAACAAGTTTTTTTAAAAAAATATTTAAATTGCAGTTCATTGCAATTCACTTAACAGAAAAAGACAAGTTCAGTAAGATAGGAAGACCAACATTCGGAAAAGAAGTAGTTGAATAGAACGGACAATTTGCAATCAGTGTCTCGATATTGTCGTGTTTGTGAGGGTAGCCTATCGAAGTGTGTCTTGATATGATCGTGTTTGTGAGGGTAGCCAATGGAACTGTGTCTCGATATGGTCGTGTTTGTGAGGGTAGCCAATGAAACTGTGTCTCGATATGGTCGTGTTTGTGTTCCTTAGAACCAGTGATTGCAGGTAAATTTTTTAGCGAAGCTTATAGCTCTATGAATTGTTTTGGCGAACCTGAAAACAGACTGTTAAAATAACCAAGACGAGAGACATCACAAGAGCACAAACTAGGGTCCTTTTTTCATGGTCAGCGAGGTTTTGCAATAACCTCTAAATCCACCACATATTATACACCCATACATCAATCTAACACATTATAAAAACCTGGCCTCACTGGTCAAACCAATGGCTATGAGTCTCCCATACATTATACACTCCTACAACCATCTAACATGTTATAAAAACCTGGCCTCAATGGTCAAACCAATGGCTATGAGTCTCCCATACATCATACACTCCTACAACCATCTAACATGTTATAAAAACCTGGCCTCACTGGTCAAACCAATGGCTATGAGTCTCCCATACATCATACACTCCTACAACCATCTAACATGTTATAAAAACCTGGCCCTGGTCTCACCTGGCAGGCCGATGGCTATGAGAACCGCTGGGACAACTATGAAAATTACTTTCAGCTGCTGAAGAATGTTCTTAGCCTCGAGTATTTCCCCCTGATTCCCAGTCTCATTGTGAGAATTGTTGGAGAGGTCAATGAATTCAATGTGGTACATTTTTTTTTACCTGCGTCCTTCACCTTGGAGAGTTTAAAATTTAATGCACAAAAATTATCTCACGAGATGTGATGACATTTTGAATACGATAAGAAATGGAGCTCATTCCATGCTGTTGTCACCATGGAGATCTCATCCTGGGACTGGAAAGGTTTTGGTTCACTCAGATAGCGTGTCCATACGTGTCAAACAGCCGTCCATTAGTAAACTCAACATTTTGAAAGTGTATATCTATTTATTCCAGCGTTCCTTTTGTTTTGAAAATAATAAATTTTAAAAAAAAGAGTATTGTATTATTTCAACACAATTCTAGTAACATAACCGTTTACCAAAGCTCTCAAATTAATTTGACCGATTTAACATGTGTAAACTTTCCGCATATTACTTCGTTAACTTTGGTACATTTTTAAAAATAGTTTTTAATCTCATAACAAAATAACTTTTGACTTTCAATTGGCAGGATATTAGTAATATAATGTAAATCATAATTATTTGGGTTAAATTATAATTATATCAATACATTTCTAATAAATCACGAAGCTAATACATTAATATTAAACTGTTCCTCATTAAAACAAAATATTTGAGCTTTACTCAAGCTTAACTTTAAAAAAAAAAAAGACAACTAGTTTGCCTGTTATTTGTAAATATTGCCAAACACATTTTATAATTATCACTAAATTGTTGACTAAACTTTTAACTATTTTCAATTTCTTAATAAAAAAAATTACATGGTAATTGTAGAGTTTTTTAAAATGCTGAAATTGGTTAATGTTCAATGAAGCTTAAACTCATAATTTTTTAAATTTTATTTTTACGTTGACGACAAGACGGAAGTAAACAAAAGTTGGGTGAACACACATGTGTATTACGTCACTGCAGAAAATCATTTCTTCTATTTTAACAATCAAATTTCAACTATTTATAGCAAATAAAGAAAATGTGAATGTTTTGGGAAAATGTGTGTTTTGGGGGTGTAAATATATATTTAAAAATGCTTGAAATAGTGCATTATATTATATTACAATTTTAATTTAATACGCATATTTATTTACCACATCTTACCGTATCTTATCTTATCTTATCTTATCTTATCTTATCTTATCTGAGTGTTACAGAAGCTCCTTCTACTTATATTATATACAGAAGATTATTGCATCCTTCGCTTATCTATGGTTAGTGTCTAGTCCTCCATTTTTATTAGAGTTGTAAATGTTGATAGAGTGTTAGCAGTCCTTGTTTCTACCCGAATTGCGGACGGGAAGAAATAAAACGTGTAGATTTTTATGTGTTTGTTCTTGCATACGGAATAAGAAAGGTGTCTTTATCCTTGATGTCTATCGGAGGTTTGTATTAAGTTACCTTTGTGTTGTATCTCTAAATACGAATTGATTGCTTTACGTATGGTTTAATTACTAATTTACTCTTGGTTTTGCTATCGCCATGTTTTAACGACCTAAACACAGAATAGTTAGTTTGCGTTGTGTGTATATAAATAACACTTGTCACTAGTTTATGCTTGCTAACATCGCATTTACTCAATCTAAATGTAGTTGTATATGCAAGCAGGTAAGCACTACACTTGTCACTAGTTTATGCTTGCTAACATCGCATTTACTCAATCTAAATGTAGTTGTATATGCAAGCAGGTAAGCACTTGACAGTACATTGACAGAACATTGACAGAACACTTGTCACTAGTTTATGCTTGCTAACATCGCATTTACTGAAACTAAATGTAGTTGTATATGCGAGCAGGTGAGCACTTGACAGAACATTGACAGAACAGTTGACAGAACAGTTGACATAATAATTGACAGAACCGTTGACAGAACAATTGACAGAACACTTGACAGAAAATTGACAGAACACTTGACAGAACACTTGACAGAACAGTTGACAGAACACTTTACAGAATACTTGACAGAACACTTGACAGAACAATGACAGAACACTTGACAGAAAATTGACAGAACACTTGACAGAACACTTGACAGAACAGTTGACAGAACACTTTACAGAATACTTGACAGAACACTTGACAGAACAATGACAGAACACTTGACAGAACAATAGACAGAACAATTGACAGAACACTTGACAGAACACTTGACAGAATACTTGACAGAATACTTGACAGAACATTGACAGAACAATTGACAGAACACTTGACAGAACAGTTGACAGAACACTTGACAGAACACTTGACAGAACACTTGACAGAACACTTGACAGAATACTTGACAGAACATTGACAGAACACTTGACAGAACACTTGACAGAACACTTGACAGAATAGTTGACAGAACACTTGACAGAATACTTGACAGAACATTGACAGAACAATTGACAGAACAGTTGACAGAACACTTGACAGAACAGTTGACAGAACAGTTGACAGAACAGTTGACAGAACAGTTGACATAACAGTTGACAGAACACTTGACAGAACACTTGACAGAAAACTTGACAGAATACTTGACAGAACACTTGACAGAACACTTGACAGAACATTGACATAACACTTGACAGAACATTGACAGAATACTTGACAGAACAATAGACAAAACAGTTGACAGAACATTGACAGAACACTTGACAGAACAATTGACAGAACACTTGACAGAACCGTTGAAAGAACAATTGACAGAACACTTGACAGAACATTGACAGAACAGTTGACAGAACAGTTGACAGAACCGTTGACAGAACAATTGACAGAACAGTTGACAGAACCGTTGACGGAACAATTGACAGAGCACTTGACAGAACACTTGACAGAACAGTTGACAGTAAAAACACGTCTCTTGATCTGCTCGTTAGAACAAACACACATAGAGTCGTGTTTCTTTTAATCTGGCAATCAGGCGTAGAATGGGTTGCTTGAACTAACCAGGAAAATACCAAAAACAATAGCATTATTCTAAAATGCGAGTGTTGATATAAACCAAGGATAAGCTTAGGACGTAATAATATTAACGAATATACAGGAGCGTAACTTGGTTTTCCGCGCCCTTAGCTAAATAATATTGGCGCCCTTGAGAATTTGGGAAAATACTAATTACATGGAATACATTGATTATTGAAGGATTAGCTCTCGGCGTCCTTGGCAACTGTCCCGATACCAAGTCGTTGTTACGCCTCTGCCTATATATTATATAAACAATCAAAGATAAACAATGATTCCATTCAATGGATCCCCCCCCCCCCAATCGTTTGACTGAAAGCTTGTTTTGATCACTCTCTTACTGCGGCCACAATTGACACTTACAGATTTACCAGAGATGTGTCACAGGCTCTGTGTGTGTGTGTGTGTATATATATATATATATATATGTGTGTGTGTGTGTGTGTGTGTGTGTGTGTATGTGTGCGTGACGTTAAAAAAATTACAACCACATAATTTTTATGTATCACTGAGAAAATTACAATTTAAATTTGTATGTACAATTAGAATATTGAAACTATAATTTGCTAAATTCATGATTAAATTACAAATTTAATTTTTGCTTTGCTGTGCATTTTTTGCGCCAACAATAAATCTCATGTTGTGATTAAAGCTAGGGGTAAAATATTAAATTGTTGATAAATATAGTTAAATAAACGGTATCATTAAAATAAACATTTAATTAAAGGAAGGATAATAATACGATACGCCTAAAAGTTAAAATTGTATATAAAAACTGTTTTGCTTACGACAGTAAAACAAATGAATACATTTATATATATAAAAAAGAGAATAGTACTAAAAATTAAGAAAATATTAGTTATTTTAAAAGAAATATTTTATTCTTCTAATGTTTAAAATGTACATATTTTACTCCATTTTTTAAAATGATTTAGTTATTTGAAAATTAATCCGGAGGGATTTTTTAAAAACATTTTGAAATTAAAAATGGCGGTAAAATTTTAAGAAGATATTTTATTATATACAAAATACAAATTTTAAAATATTAATTCATTTTTATAGACTGATTAAATCTTTTAAATAAATATTGACGGTAATTCTGCAGGATTACCATATTGACATATAATTAAAAACAAAACAACTTGCGGTAGAGTTCCTATGAGTTCTATGTAGACTGTAAATAAACTAGTGTGGTAAATAGTAAATAGTAAAAATAGTCATGAGTCATAGTAATGTCATAGTATATTAGTATATAATCACTAAATCAGAACTTAAAGTTAAAGTTGTAACTGTAACTTACTAATAATACTATTACAATTTTTTTTAAAAATTCTTACGGGTCACGATACTTACACTTAGGTTTAACTTAAACTTAGGTTTGACTTGCACTTTAATTAGGTTTAATTTACCGGTCTAAGTCTAAGTGAGTCTTAACTTAACGAACTTTTACTCTCATAGTCATAGTTAGTGACTTGTAGTAACTTGTAGTTGTAACATACTAAACAATGGAATTCTCTTCCATTACACATCCGTAGCATTTCAACTGCTAAGTCATTTAAGACAGCACTTAAGACACATCTCTTTAAAATTTATTTTCAAAAATAATAAAACCACATTTCTGTAATTAATTAGCGTAGCTGATGTATTGAGTATACCGTATTGTTATTTATGTAGTTAATATGCTATGAATGTTTCTTTTTATTTATATATGTATTTTTGTTTCCATGTAAAGCGCTGTGAGCCTGGCTCCTTGCTGGGATACAGCGCTATATAAATCATCATTTTATTATTATTATTATTATTAAATACTATATATAAAATATACAGTATACAGGATTGATTATAAAATAAAAATTATTAAATTAAATTATTATTATAATATTAATGTGTTGCATGCTGCATTGTATTGTAATATTATTTTAAGTAGAATGTTTCTAGTGTCAGTGTTGAGACTAGTCGTAAAGATATGCTATGTCATGGCCTATACTATGTGCTTACAGTTTAGACTAAAATTGAATTTTAGTTTTTAGTATGAATCATGAATTTTACTCAATGAGTCATGAGTATGAGTATGACTAGTATGAGCCATCCATGGTCCTTACTACTCCTTTCCCAAATGAAAATCTTGCAAGGCAAATGCACATCAAAGTTTACTTTGTCATAATTAAAATATGTTGCATAAATGAAAATAAGTTGCCTTGGTAAAAAACACAAATGAAATGAATATAAAGGAGACTTGTAGTTGAGTCTTAGTATTCTGATCAATATACTATATAATACTATATACTTTTCAAGTTCTCAATTTGTAGGTATTCAACAATATTAGTGTATAGGAATTTAAAATTTAATTGATAAAGTTGATTACTCATAAGGTGAAAATGTCTTTTTGAAAGTCTATAGTCTAAACTATACTTATTTATATTGAGTTATAGGATTATTTACATTTTTGTAAGGCTTTACCGAGTTATAGTAGATTAGTTCCTTTTTTGTAAGATTATACCAAGTTATAGTTATAGGATTAGTTACATTTTTGTCCATTTAATTTTTATAGAAACCAATTTATTTTCCAGCAAACTCTCTGATGGCATGGAAAACTGGGTTGAAATCAATGACATTTTACTAGATAATAACTTCACGTCACCAGAAGATTTAGCTCAGTTGCAAGACCTTGAGGAAAACAAGTTTGTCATCTACATGACTTTCTCTGTCATATTATTGGCATTTGGAATCCCTGGTGTGTTCGAAAATTCTACTGTTAGGCATTGAGCTTATTTGAGACAAAAAAATCTGATTTCAGTCTTATTTATACATGAATTTCTCTGTCATATTATTGGCATTTGGAATCCCTGGTGTGTTCACAATTCTACTGTTAGGCATTGAGCTTATTTGAGACAAAAAAATCTGATTTCAGTCTTATTTGATCTTATCTTAAAGTGTTTTATTTACTCTTTAATAATAACAATAAGTTGATAATTTATATAGAGAGTAGCCGAGCTCATGGCGCTTCACATAAAAGAGGTTGTACACATATAATAACAATCAATGGATTCAATGTGAAACATACATATCATAACAACAACATATATACATTAGTGATCGGCTTATATCCACTGATTAAGTAATTCAGTCATACTTCATTAATACCCATGTATCCAACAAATGAAAAAGAGAAGAATATAGTTGAAGTTGAAATGTATTGTGCTTTTAAATTTATGTTTGATCGAACCAGGAAAATCAAAACACTGTTAACATTTTAAAAGCTTATAAAAAGACAAGAAATAAACCATGGATAAGCGTAGGTCCAATAATCTTCTGTAAACAAGGTTCACATAAAAGAGGTTGTACACATATAGGGTCCAATAATCTTCTGTAAACAAGGTCTGTATTATTTATAAAATTGTACTTGTAGAAATTCAGAAATTTAACTAAAAAATTGTCATTCTCTCAGAGACTATGAAAGATACTAATATTATTTCTCAACCCCATTAGGTAACATTCTGACTATTATTGTCATGTCCACTAAGATGATGAAGGACAACATTTTCTCCACCTACTTGTCCAGCTTGTGTGTGTTCAACATCATAACACTGGTCTGGTGTGTGCCAAGGTTCATCATTGAAGCTTACTTTGGAAGGGAGGTTTACTTCAAGAGCCCAAATTTTTGCTTGTGAGTTTACAACCTCAAGTCATTTGTCAAATTGTGGATCAAATTCATGTCATTTGTTAAACAGTGGAACAGCTTCATGTCATTTGCTAAACAGTGTCATTTAAGGCAAGGATATAAAGATCATTATACACCTCAGTCAATTTAGTACACAGATAGTCTTATTTTACTGGATGTTTAGTTAGCATTAATCTTTAAGATTTGAATAACTCATTAGCCTCATTGTAGGCCTGAGATTGTAACCTTAACATATTGACAAGATAAAGAAAATAGATCTAATGAAACTACCACCATTGGATAAATGTCAAGTCAAATTGTGTGTAATACACTTATATCATTACAAATCTGTCAAATACCGTTATTACATTGTCAAGTCTATTTGTGTGTATAATACTTATATCATTACAAATCTGTCAAATACCGTTATTATATTGTCAAGTCTATTTGTGTGTATAATACTTATATCATTACAAATCTGTCAAATACCGTTATTACATTGTCAAGTCTATTTGTGTGTATAACACTTATATCATTACAAATCTGTCAAATACCGTTATTACATTGTCAAGTCTATTTGTGTGTATAATACTTATATTATTACAAATCTGTCAAATACCGTTATTACATTGTCAAGTCTATTTGTGTGTATAACACTTATATCATTACAAATCTGTCAAATACCGTTATTACATTGTCAAGTCTATTTGTGTGTATAATACTTATATCATTACAAATCTGTCAAATAAAGTAATTACAATGGCAAGAGGAGCTTTGAATTATTATAAGTATGAAACGAATAATTTTGTCAGTCTCCTTGAACATCTTATAATGTCCATATTAAAAGTTATTGGTTTATTTCCACTTTAAGGTGTTACTTTTCTAGCAGTTATTGTTTTTTTATTGAACAGTCAAATTATTTGTTATTGTACAGTCAAATTATTTGTTATTGTACAGTTAAATTATTATTTGTTATTGTACAGTCAAATTATTTGTTATTGTACAGTCAAAATTATTTGTTATTGTACAGTCAAATTATTATTTGTTATTGTACAGTCAAATTATTATTTGTTATTGTACAGTCAAATTATTATTTGTTATTGTAAAGTCAAATTATTTGTTATTGTACAGTTAAGTTATTTGTTATTGTACAGTTAAGTTATTTGTTATTGTACAGTCAAATAATTTGTTATTGTACAGTCAAATTATTTGTTATTGTACAGTTAAGTTATTTGTTATTGAACAGTCAAATTATTATTTGTTATTGTACAGTCAAGTTATTATTTGTTATCATATAGTTAAATTATTTGTTATTGTACAGTTAAATTATTATTTGTTATCATATAGTTAAATTATTTGTTATTGTACAGTTAAGTTATTTGTTATTGTACAGTCAAATTATTATTTGTTATTGTACAGTCAAATTATTATTTGTTATTGTACAGTTAAGTTACTTGTTATTGTACAGTTAAATTATTTGTTATTGTACAGTCAAATTATTATTTGTTATTGTACAGTCAAATTATTATTTGTTATTGTACAGTCAAATTATTATTTGTTATTGTACAGTCAAATTATTTGTTATTGTACAGTCAAATTATTATTTGTTATTGTACAGTCAAATTATTTGCTATTGTAAAGTCAAATTATTATTTGTTATTGTACACTCAAATTATTATGTGTTATTGTACAGTCAAATTATTATTTGTTATTGTACAGTAAAATTATTATTTGTTATTGTACAGTCAAATAATTATTTGTTATTGTACAGTCAAATTATTTGTTATTGTAAAGTCAAATTATTTGTTATTGTACAGTTAAGTTATTTGTTATTGTACAGTCAAATTATTATTTGTTATTGTACAGTCAAATTATTTGTTATTTTACAGTCAAATTATTATTTGTTATTGTACAGTCAAATTATTTGTTATTGTACAGTCAAATTATTTGTTATTGTACAGT
>MUZC01004411.1:36650-51221 GCA_002072015.1 Radix auricularia | reverse complement strand
ATTATTTGTTATTGTACAGTCAAATTATTATTTGTTATTGTACAGTCAAATTATTATTTGTTATTGTACAGTTAAATTATTTGTTATAGTACAGTCAAATTATTATTTGTTATTGTACAGTCAAATTATTATTTGTTATTGTACAGTCAAATTATTATTTGTTATTATATAGTTAAATTATTTGTTATTGTACAGTCAAATTATTATTTGTTATTGTACAGTCAAATTATTTGTTTTTGTACAGTCAAATTATCATTTGTTATTGTACAGTCAAACTATTTGTTATTGTACAATCCATTTCCACTTCCATCTAACTTGTCTCCACCCAGGATCTACAAAGTGCTAGTCTTTTCTTTGTCCACTATTGTCAACTGGCACCTGGTGGCCATTACGGCAGCTCGTCTGTTCTTCCTCGTGGACAAGAGGAAGAGATACGTCAACTTGTACGGGACCCCAAGGCTTGTCATCACTGGCATTGTGGTCCTCGTGTGTGCTGTTGAGATACCCACCAATTTGTTGTGGGTGCGTTATGTGGATGAGTACGGGTAAGTGTACGTTATAACTGCTTTTATTTGTTACATCACTGTCCTTTGTTATAATGCTGTTCTCTGTTTGTTATAACAATGTTATTTGTTACAATACTGTTCTCTGATCTACCATGATGCACACAAAACTGTTCATTTTTCATAATTTACATCTCAATAAACATTACTTTCCTCATGTTTGTGTCAGTATTGTAGTTATTTCAAAGATCATTATTGTGACCCCCCACCCCCCCACACTTTTTTTGGCCAACAGTCTCAGGGTAGAATGCTACGCACCCAACAAATCCATCTTTGTCCACTTCCAACTGGGATTTCAAATGATGTTCCCGGCCATCGCCCTGACAGTTCTAAACTTGTGCTTACTCTACATGCACAGGAGAAGTACGTCTGGCATGATCGAGAGTACCACCACTGCTAAAAGTAAGCACATCTTATCAAACAGTTTTGTCTCATATCTAAAAGTAAGCTCATCTTATCAAACAGTTTTTTCTGATGTTTAAAAACATCTTATCAAACAGTTTTTTCTTATATCTAAAAGTAAGCACATCTTATCAAACAGTTTTTTCTGATGTTTAAAAACATCTTATCAAACAGTTTTTTCTTGTATCTAAAAGTAAGCACATCTTATCAAACAGTTTTGTCTTATATCTAAAAGTAAGCACATCTTATCAAACAGTTTTGTCTCATATCTAAAAGTAAGCACATCTTATCAAACAGTTTTGTCTGATGTTTAAAAACATCTTATCAGTTTTGTCTCATATCTAAAAGTAAGCACATCTTATCAAACAGTTTTGTCTTATATCTAAAAGTAAGCACATCTTATCAAAATGTTCTGTCTCCTGTTTAAAAGTAAGTTATTTTTGGTTTTATTTATGATGTCATGTAACAGCCATGTGTGATAAGCCACTTGTAGAAATCTTAAATTTATGATAATTACATCGTGATTTAAAAGTGTCAAGTGTGTCAACTACAATTCAATAGATAACAATAAGTCTCATAGAATCTCAAAGCCATGTCGAGAATGGTTAGTGCCACCTCAGATGATCACTACTATTCACTACCATACATTATGTCATAAGACAAAAACTAATTACAAAAGGGAATCAAGTGTTATAGATGGCCATACATTGTTATAAATTAAAATCTATGTATTTTTTTAATTTAAAAAATACCATGAACTAAATACAATATACTGTACTAAATATTTTATACTAAATATTATATACTAAATACAATGTACTCAATATTATATACTAAATACAATATACTAAATATAATATGCTAAATATAATATATTAAATATAATAAACTAAATACTTTACCCTAATTATTATATACTAAGTACAATATACTGAATATTTTATACTAAATATTGTATACTAAATATAATATACTAAATATTATATACTAAATTAGGGCTGTTATCGATTAAATTAAATTTAATAGTTAACTTTTGAAAAATTACCGATTAATTAATAGATAATTTTGTTAAAGCTAGAAATAAAGATGTATGACATCATTCAACTGAAAATTTGAAGGGAAGTAATAATAACAGGCAATTGATATTTTTATTAAGTTATTTTTAAAACATTGTTAACAATGAAAATAAGTTAAATAACGTATTCAAGTTTAGGTACTTGAATAAAAATTTATAATTAATTTTAAATATAAAAGTAATACTGGTATATAGAAATTGTTTGATGATTAACAAAAAAATAAAAATCACCTTTTTACCCCAAGTGGTTCAAAAGGTATGACCTCATAATCACTTTTTCACTATGTTGTTTTCCTTCACATTTTTGGCATTTTTAAAATGACCATAACATAAGTATTTAATTTAATTTAAAAGATATAATATTGGTAGGAGATATATTTAAATATAAGTAGTTCAATATAATGTTTATGAATTTAAATTTTGTTATTGTTAAATAATTAAAAACAATGTGTTTTTTTTCTAAATTTCATTGTCCTTATAAAACAGGTTATTTTAAAGTTTACTCTTTCCAACTTTTTGTTTTATCGGAGAAGTTTGTACGTAAGAAAAAAACCCCCAACTATTATTAATTATTTATAACTAAATCGAATTTAAAAAAAAAAAATCTTTATTTTTAATCACTATTTTATCCATTGAAATAATTTTAATCGATCAAATAAATTAACGATTAATCGAGAAATTAATCTGTAATTTCCGCAGCCCTATACTAAATGCATTAAACTAAATATTATATACTAAATACTATATACTAAATACAATATACTAAATACTATATACTAAATACAATATATTAAATACTATATACTTAATACAATGTTCAATGTACTAAACACTATATACTAAATACTGTATACTATATATTTTATACTAAATACTTAATACTAAATACAATATACTGTTTACTATATACTGAATACTTCATACTGTATACAATATACTTAATACTATAACTGTATGCTATTTACTAAATACTGTATACTATATACTATATATACTGTGTACTATACACTATATACCAGCCAGTGTGTTTAAATTGATAGACCGGTCCGAGGTTAACTTTGTAAATAAATACTTCCTGCTCTTGCAGTTCGTATGCAGCTGGTTCTCCTTGTCTTCCTGTCCAGCGTCCAGTACCTCATCACCTTGTGTCCATTGGTCATTTTCTTCCCTTTAGCAAAGTACATGATTGATGTGGACACTGTGGAAGGCCAAGCAAAGTCAAGACTTGGTAAGTAGAACTGAACTTAATTGAATTGTCCGGTTTGAATAAAGTTTGGTGTTGACCAATACAAAGTCAAGACTTGGTAAGTAGAACTGTACTTAATTGAATTGTCCGGTTTGAATAAAGTTTGATGTTGACCAATACAAAGTCAAGACTTGGGGTAAGTAGAACTGAACTTATTAGAATCATCCAGTTTGAATAATCCTTTGGAGTTGACCAACGAAATACTCTAGGTAGGAGGTAGTTACGAAATATAAATAGTTATTTATTGATTAAATTTTGATTAAAAGACTGCATAATTAATTTAAGCTCAATTTTAAAAGAATATTATTTGACATTGGAATTATCTTACTCACACTTAGTTTACATGCCCTATGTTTACATAGACTCACACTTACTTTACATGCCCTTTGTTTACCTAGACTCACACTTATTTTACATGCCCTTTGTTTACCTAGACTCACACTTACTTTAATGCCCATTGTTTACCTAGACTCACACTTACTTTACATGCCCTTTGTTTACCTAGACTCACAAACAAGGTTACATGCCCTTTGTTTACCTAGACTCACAAACAAACTTACATGCCCTTTGTTAACCTAGACTCACAAACAAGGTAACATGCCCTTTGTTTACTTAGACTCACAAACAAGGTTACATGCCCTTTGTTTACTTAGACTAACAAACAAGGTTACATGCCCTTTGTTTACCTTGACTCACAAACAAGGTTACATGCCCTTTGTTTACTTAGCCTCACAAAAAAAAAGTTACATGCCCTTTGTTTACCTAGACTCATAAACAAGGTTACATGACCTTTGTTTACCTAGACTCACAAACAAGGTTACATGCCCTTTGTTTACTTAGACTCACAAAGTTACATGCCCTTTGTTTACCTAGACTCACAAATGAGGTTACATTCCCTTTGTTTACATAGACTCACAAACTTACATGCCCTTTGTTTACCTAGACTCACACTTACTTTACATGCCCTTTGTTTACCTAGACACACTAACAAACTTACATGCCCTTTGTTTACCTAGACTCACAAACCAACTTACATGCCCTTTGTTTACCTAGACTCACAAACAAGGTTACATGCCCTTTGTTTACCTAGACTCACAAAGAAACTTACATGCCCTTTGTTAACCTAGACTCACAAACAAGGTTACATGTCCTTTGTTTACTTAGACTCACAAACAAGGTTACATGCCCTTTGTTTACCTAGACTAACAAACAAGGTTACATGCCCTTTGTTTACCTTGACTCACAAACAAGGTTGCATGCCCTTTGTTTACTTAGACTCACAAAAAAAGTTACATGCCCTTTGTTTACCTAGACTCATAAACAAGGTTACATGCCCTTTGTTTACTTAGACTCACAAAGTTACATGCCCTTTGTTTACCTAGACTCACAAACGAGGTTACATTCCCTTTGTTTAATTAGACTCACAAACTTACATGCCCTTTGTTTACCTAGACTCACACTTACTTTACATGCCCTTTGTTTACCTAGACTCATACTTACTTTACATGCCCTTTGTTTACCTAGACACACTAACAAACTTACATGCCCTTTGTTTACCTAGACTCACAAACCAACTTACATGCCCTTTGTTTACCTAGACTCACAAACCAGGTTACATGCCCTTTGTTAACCTAGACTCACAAAAAAGTTACATGCCCTTTGTTTACTTAGACTCACAAACAAGGTTACATGCCCTTTGTTAACCTAGACTCACAAAAAAGGTTACACGCCCTTTGTTTACTTAAACTCACAAACAAGGTTACATGCCCTTTGTTTACTTAGACTCACAAACAAACTTACATGCCTTTGTTTACCTAGACTCACAAACAAACTTACATGCCCTTTGTTTACCTAGACTCACAAATCAAATTACATGCCTTTTGTTTACCTAGACTCACAAACAAACTTACATGCCTTTGTTTACCTAGACTCACAAACTTACATTCCCTTTATTTACCTAGACTCACAAACCAACTTACATGCCCATTGTTTACCTAGACTCACAAACAAACTTAAATGCCCTTTGTTTACCTAGACTCACAAACAAACTCTACATGCCCTTTGTTTACCTAGACTCACGAACAAACTTACATGTCCTTTGTTTACATAGACACACAAACAAACTTACATGCCCTTTGTTTACCTAGACTCACAAACAAACTTACATGCCCTTTGTTTACCAGACTCACAAACAAACTTACATGCCCTTTGTTTACCTAGATTCTCAAACAAACTTACATGCCCTTTGTTTACCTATACTCACAAACAAAGATACATGCCTTTTGTTTACCTAGACTCACAATCAAACTTACATACACTTTGTTTACTTGGCCTCACAAACAAGCTTACATGCCCTTTGTTTACCTAGACAATCAAACTTACATGCCCTTTGTTTACCTAGACTTACAAACAAGTTTACATGCCCGGTGTTTACCTAAACTCACAAACGAGATTACATTGCCTTTGTTTACCTAGATTCACAAACAAACTTACATGCCCTTTGTTTACCTAGACTCACAAACAAACGTACATGCCCTTTGTTTACCTATACTCACAAACAAAGTTACATGCCTTTTGTTTACCTAGACTCACAATCAAACTTACATACAATTTGTTTATTTGGCATCACAAACAAGCTTACATGCCCTTTGTTTACCTAGACAAACAAACTTACATGCCCTTTGTTTACCTAGACTCACAAACACACTTACATGCCCTTTGTTTACCTAGACCACAAACAAGGTTACATGCCCTTTGTTTACCTAGACTCACAAACAAAATTACATGCCCTTTGTTTACCTAGACTCACAATCAAACTTAGATACACTTTGTTTACTTAGACTCATAAACAAACTTACACGCCCTTTGTTTACCTAGACTCACAAACAAGTTTACATGCCCTTTGTTTACCTAGACTCACAAACGAGGTTACATGCCCTTTGTTTAGCTAGATTCACAAACAAACTTACATGCCCTTTGTTTACCTAGACTCACAAACCAACTTACATGCCCTTTGATTAGCTAGACTAACACACTTACATGCCCTTTGTTTACCTAGAAACACAAACAAACTTATATGCCCTTTGTTTACCTAGACTCACAAACAAGGTAACATGCCCTTTGTTTACCTAGACTCACAAACTTACATGCCCTTTGTTTACCTAGGCTCACACTTACTTTAATGCCCTTTGTTTACCTAGACTCACACTTACTTTACATGCCCTTTGTTTACCTAGACTCACAAACAAACTAACATGCCCTTTGTTAATCTAGACTCACAAACCAACTTACATGCCCTTTGTTTACCTAGACTCACAAACAAACTTACATGCCCTTTGTTTACCTAGACTTACAAACAAGTTTACATGCCCGTTGTTTCCCTAAACTCACAAACGAGATTACATTGCCTTTGTTTACCTATATTCACAAACAAACTTACATGCCCTTTGTTTACCTAGACTCACAAACTTACCTGCCCTTTGTTTACCTAGACACACAAACTTACATGCCCTTTGTTTACCTAGACTCACAAACGAGGTTACATGCTCTTTGTTTACCTAGATTCACAAACAAACTTACATGCCCTTTGTTTACCTAGACTAACAAACAAACTTACCCGCCCTTTGTTTACATAGACAAACAAACTTACATGCCCTTTGTTTACCTAGACTCACAAACAAGTTTACATGCCCTTTGTTTACCTAGATTCTCAAACAAACTTACATGCCCTTTGTTTACCTAGACTCACAAACAAACTTACGTGCCTTTTGTTTACCTATACTCACAAACAAACTTTCATGCTCTTTGTTTACCTAGACTCACAAACAGGGTTACATGCCCTTTGATTACTTAGACTCACACACGAACTTACATGCTCTTTGCTTACCTTGACTCACAAACTTACATGCCCTTTGTTTACCTAGACTCACACACTTACATGCCCTTTGTTTACCTAGACTCACAAACCAACTTACATGCCCTTTGTTTATCTAGACACACAAACAAGGTTACATGCCCTTTGTTTACTTAGACTCACAAAAAGGTTACGTGCCCTTTGTTTACCTAGACTAACAAACAAGGTTACATGCTCTTTGTTTACCTAGACTCACAAACAAGGTTACATGCCCTTTGTTTACCTAGACTCACAAACGAGTTTAAATGCCCTTTGTTTACCTAGACTAACAAACCAACTTACATGCCCTTTGTTTACCTAGACTCACAAACAAACTTACATGCCTTTCTTTACCTAGACTCACAAACTTATATCCCCCTTGTTTACCTAGACTCACAAACCAACTTACATGACCTTTGTTTACATAGACACACAAACAAACTTACATGCCCTTTGTTTACATAGACTCACAATCAGGGTTACATGCCTTTTGTTTACTTAGACTCACACAAAAACTTACATGCCCTTTGCTTACCTAGACTCACAGACTTACATGCCCTTTGTTTACCTAGACTCACAAACAAACTTACATGTCCTTTGTTTACCTAGACTCACAAACCAACTTACATGCCCTTTGTTTACTTAGACTCACAAACAAGGTTACATGCCCTTTGTTTACCTAGACTAACAAACAAGGTAACATGCCCTTTGTTTACCTGGACTCACAAACAAGGTTACATGCCCTTTGTTTACTTAGACTCACAAAAAAAAGTTACATGCCCTTTGTTTACCTAGACTCATAAACAAGGTTACATGCCCTTTGTTTATCTAGACTCACAAACAAGGTTACATGCCCTTTGTTTACTTAGACTCACAAAGTTACATGCTCTTTGTTTACCTAGACTCACAAACGAGGTTACATTCCCTTTGTTTACCTAGACTCACAAACAAACTTACATGCCCTTTTTTTACCTAGACTCACAAACAAACTTACATGCCCTTTGTTTACCTAGACTCACAAATCAACTTACATGCCCTTTGTTTACCTAGACTCACAAACACACTTACATGCCTTTGTTTACCTAGACTCACAAACTTACATGCCCTTTGTTTACCTAGACTCACAATCCAACTTACATGCCCTTTGTTTACCTAGACTCACAAACAAACTTACATGCCCTTTGTTAACCTAGACTTACAAACAAACTTACATGCCCTTTGTTTACCTATACTCACAAACAAAGTTACATGCCTTTTGTTTACCTAGACTCACAATCAAACTTACATACACTTTGTTTACCTGGTCTCACAAACAAACTTACACGCCCTTTGTTTACCTAGACTCACAAATCAAACTTACATGCCATTTGTTTACCCAGACTCACAAACTTACCTGCCCTTTGTTTACCTAGACAAACAAACTTACACGCCCTTTGTTTACCTAGACTCACAAACAAGTTTACATGCCCTTTGTTTACCTAGACTAACAAACGAGGTTACATGCCCTTTGTTTACCTAGATTCACAAACAAACTTACATGCCATTTGTTTACCTAGACTCACAAACTTACCTGCCCTTTGTTTACCTAGACACACACACTTACATGCCCTTTGTGTACCTAAACTCACCAACAAGGGCATTTACATGCCCTTCGTTTACCTATACTCGCAAACAAGCTTACGTGCCCTTTGTTTACCTAGACTCACAAACACACTTACATGCCCTTTGTTTACCTAGACCACAAACAAGGTTACATGCCCTTTGTTTACCTAGACTCACAAACAAAATTACATGCCCTTTGTTTACCTAGACTCACAAACAAGCTTACATGCCCTTTGTTAACCTAGACTCACATACAAGCTTACATGTCCTTTGTTTACCTAGACTCACAAACACACTTACATGCCCTTTGTTTACCTAGACCGCAAACAAACTTACACGCCCTTTGTTTACCTAGACTCTAAATCAAACTTACATGCCATTTGTTTACCTAGACACACAAACTTATATGCCCTTTGTTTACCTAGACTCACAAACAAGTTTACATGCCCTTTGTTTACCTAGACTCACAAACGAGGTTACATGCCCTTTGTTTACCTAGATTCACAAACAAACTTACATGCCCTTTGTTTACCTAGACTCACAAACAAGGTTACATGCCCTTTGTTTACGTAGACTCACAAACAAGGTTACATGCCCTTCGTTTACCTAGACTCGCAAACAAGCTTACGTGCCCTTTGTTTACCTAGATTCACAAACAAACTTACATGCCCTTTGTTTACCTAGACTCACAAACACACTTACATGCCCTTTGTTTACCTAGACCACAAACAAGGTTACATGCCCTTTGTTTACCTAGACTCACAAACAAGCTTACATGCCCTTTGTTAACCTAGACTCACACACAAGCTTACATGTCCTTTGTTTTCCTAGACTCACAAACTAGCTTACATGCCCTATGTTAACCTAGACTCACAAACAAGGTTACATGCCCTTTGTTTACCTAGACTCACAAACAAACTCACATGCCCTTTTTTTACCTAGACTCACAAACAAACTCACATGCCCTTTGTTTACCTAGACTCACAAACAAACTCACATGCCCTATGTTTACCAAGACTCACAAACAAGGTTACATGCCCTTTGTTTACCTAGACTCACAAACGAACATATATTTTTATCTATACATACTAAAACTACATATTTGAAAAACTACCATGGCTGACACAAGAACAAATGAAGTTTTTAATTGATAAGGATTTACAATGTCTTTTTTTTTATATTGAAATCGTCTTTTTGTAATTTGTAGTGAGTACTTGTCATAGACTAGCGTGTCTTACTGTAACACAGTGGGAGATGAAAGCCAAACTTGATAAAGTTTACAACATATCCCACAATTCTTGTCAAATGAAAACTAAACTTCATATAGTTACAACAAACCCCACAATTCTTGTCAAATGAAAACTAAACTTCATATTTCATATAGTTACAACAAACCCCACAATTCTTGTCAAATGAAAACTAAACTTCATATAGTTTACAACAAACCTCACGATTCTTCTTTTATCTCTACTTTGCATTCATAAAATATTTTTGTTTGGTGTTGACAGCTGTTGCAATGTTATATTTTTAACATTGAAAAAATGAATATATTTTTAATTAAAAACAAAATGTTAATTTGTTGAGAGTGCTTCCTTTCCTTGGCAAATATTTAATCCCACATTCACAATGATGCCATTTTCTCTCGCAACCAGGTTTCGGTATATGTTTGCTGATCATGTACACTAACAACGGAACCAACTTCCTGGTGTATTGCTTCTTTGGGAGGAAGTTCCGAATGGCGTTGCTGAAACTGTTTGTGCAAAACTGTTGTATCTGTCCCAAGATGTTTCAGACAGGAATCAACTTAGTGGCTGGCCTCAGTACATCAGACATGGACACAGGCAGCAAAAGTAAAGGTGAGTGTGTAGGACACAGTGACACGGGCAGCAAAAGTAAAGGTGAGTGTGTAGGACACAGTGTCACAGGCACCAAAAGTAAAGGTGAGTGTGTAGGACACAGTGACAAAAGTAAAGGTGAATGTGTAGGACACAGTGACAAAAGTAAAGGTGAATGTGTAGGACACAGTGACACGGGCAGCAAAAGTAAAGGTGAGTGTGTAGGACACAGTGACACAGTAATAAAAGTAAAGGTGAGTATGTAGGACACAGTAATAAAAATAAAGGTGAGCTTTCAGAAATGAATAACTCATGCACTCTGCAATCATCAATTCCCCAATCATCAAATCTCCAAATATTTACTCACCAAAATTTAAATTTGCAATCAATAACTTTCCAATGATCTACTCTCCTATTATCAATTCGCCAATCATCTATTCTCCTATAACCAAACTCTCCCATAATCAACTCTCTAATCATCAATATTTCAATCACCAACTCTCCAATTATCAACTCTCCAATCATCAACTCCCCAACCAATGGCTCTCCAATCATCAACTCTCCAGTCATCAACTCTCCAATCATCAACTCTCCAATTATCAACTCTCCAATCATCAACTCCCCAATCATCAACTCTCCAATCATCAACTCTCCAATCATCAATTCTCCAATCATCAATTCCCCAACCAATGACTCTCCAATCATCAACTCTCCAATCATCAACTCTCCACTCATCTATTCCCCAACCAATGACTCTCCAATCATCAACTCTCTAATCATCAACTCTCCAATCATCCATTCCCCAATCATCAACTCCCCAATCAATGGTTCTCCAACCATTGACGTAATTAAGGGCTGTCCTGTCTATTCCTAGGTGAGAGTTCTCCTACTGGAGTTACTTCAGACACCACCAGAGACCAACAGGACAAGAAGGCTTCTCAAAACATCATAGCTCTGTACCCAGCTGAAGGGTACTCAATATTTGAAAACTTTTCAGACTTCAGCTACCATGTCTTGAGACCCACTCATTCCGATGATGTGGATGGCAAACAAAGTACTGTGTCAAGGTCATCTTCCTTAACAAACAGTACACTGTGGACATAGCACTTACACTGTGGACATAGCACTTACACTGTGGACATAGCACTTACACTGTGGACATAGCACTTACACTGTGGACATAACACCGGAAACTGGGACTAAAATAAACCGGTTTCATGATTTTTACATTTTGTACCTATTACCTGGATAGATTTGATGATCTGTAAAACATGGATAGATTTGATGATCTGTAAAACATGGATAGATTTGATGATCTGTAAAACATGGATAGATTTGATGATCTGTAAAACGTGGATAGATTTGATGGTTTGTAAAACATGGATAGATTTGATGATCTGTAAAACGTGGATAGATTTGATGATCTGTAAAACATGGATAGATTTGATGATCTGCTGTGCATAAATGTGTTATTTGATCTGTTATGTATGGATAGATTTTATTATCTATTGTGTATGGATAGATTGTATGATCTGTTGTGTATGAATAGACTGAATGATCTGTTGTGTATGGATACATTAGATGATCTGTTGTGTATGGATAGATTAGATTATCTGTTGTGTATGGATAGATTAAATGATCTGTTGTGCATGGATGGATTAGATGGTCTGTAGTTTATGATATAGATTAACATAGAAATTATTTTTTGCTTGGATTATGGCTGGTATGGATAAAAATAAATTGTTTGATTAATCGTGAAAAATTTTATTGCATTAATTTTGATTAATTATATTATTATATCGCACATATAGATCTCGTTAAGTTGAGATTAGTTATTTCATGAAATCGTTAAAGTCACCGTAATAACATGTCTCAGAAATTTTGTTCTGCTATGCAAAAAATATGGAAAAAAACCAGCAAATTTGTTCTGCTATGCAAGAAATATGGGAAAAAAACTTTTTGTATTCGTACGCACGTCTAAGTATATAATAATACAATGGAAACGTATGTAAGTAACAAAAAATATCTATTATTAATAAATAAGAGAAAACAAATAGATCAATATTTTTACAATTAATCAATTATTTAATCATTAGTTTCCGCAGCCCTAGCATTGATAGATTAGATGTTGACGAGGAGTTGATGGTCATACTTTTTGTATGATCAGGTGTCATTGGACTGGACATTGAATAGCCAGTCAGTTGAATGCTGTGTCAATACGTATTACTGTTGAATTAAATTGAAATGATGTGTGAACACAAGGGCTGTTATTGATTTATTTAAAATTAATCTTTAACTTTTGAAAATTTCCTTTTCCTAAAGATTTAGCACACAATTCACAATTTCTATTCAATATATTTAATCTGCACAGTGTTATTTGCCCCTATGTGTTTTTAGTAACATCATTTGAAGAAATGGGAATAATATCAATTTTGTTGCAATCCACTTAGAGCTCTGTGAAATGTATCTGGGGGTAACGGTTTGGCGGCGAATCAACTCCTGTATGACAGGATTTTCTTTACTCGACTCTCGAAGAGAATACAACTTTTTATCCTAGTAATTTCAATAAAATGGAAGAAAATTGTTTCCAAATGACTTTATTTTTTTCTAAGGCCATTCATTTGGGGTGTTGCATTTATGTTTAAGCTGGTTACTGTAATCAAAATTGCACATAAAGTTATGATATGCTTTTATTACTTTTATATCTGGTTGTCTCACAAACAATGGTCTAAAACTCACTCAACTTATGTTCTTCTGTTAACAAATTAAAATCCATTCAATAAGATGTAATTTGAAACAAGAAAACTGTGTTTATTGTCTCTCCACTGAAATGTTAAATTTGTACAGCCTCTATCCATCTCATATCATATGGCTTTGATTTATGTTCATAGATATTTTAGTCCTTCAAGTTCACAGGGAAAACATTTCCATTTTTAAGAATTTGTTCCACATGCACATATTCCTATGACCAAAAAGTCTTTTAACAACTTGTATCCAGTATGAAAATTATTTTTAAAAACACATGGCAGCCTTGTCTTTTGACAAAGTTGAACTCAACTAACATTTTTGAACACTGTATACATGTATTATTCACATATACATTTGGTATCCAAGAAATGTGTAGAACTCCTCAGCTGAAACATCAAATCAACCACTGTAGACAGTGGATGAATGGCTTAGTAGGACAGTGGATGAATGGCTTAGTAGGTCAGTGGGTGAATGGCTTAGTAGGTCAGTGGATGAATGGCTTAGTAGGACAGTGGATGAATGGCTTAGTAGGACAGTGGATGAATGGCTTAGTAGGACAGTGGATGAATGGCTTAGTAGGTATCAGGTTTGAAGAATATTAATTGGTATAGTAGACAAATGTATTGAACACGTATAGCTATTAAATTATGTTGTGGAAGTTGTGTTTTTTTTTAATATTTATCTGATGCCAGTTCTGTGCCAATGTATTGAGTTAATCAGTGTTATATTGTACTTTTAAATAGTAGTGGCATACACTAATCTTCATAGTGTGTACTATGTTATTACTTAAAACTTGTCAATACTAAGAGTTCAGAATGTGTAACTTTATTGTCAAACATACTATACCCCATACATGATGCTGTGCTCTTGGTAGTATTTAACTGTGTCTAGTATTAAATTATTGATACAATATTTTGCCCTTACCTGCATCTCATTCTCATGCAATAAATTCTTGTTTTTTATTTTGCTTGTTACACTTCATATTCTTTTTCATTTTTTTGAATTAGTTTTATATATTCTTTATTAATGGTAGCACGCCGACTAGGCCTGTCAACGGGTACCCGGGACCCGGGTACCCGTTGCCATCAGATTACCCGGGTAGTAAAATTCCACCCGGGTACCCGTGAAAATGTAACTTCAATGTTAATATTAACGGAAGCCAAACTTTGGCTCCCATTCGGCTTTTTTTTTTTTTTTTTTTTTTTTTT
>MUZC01004411.1:20721-32779 GCA_002072015.1 Radix auricularia | reverse complement strand
TGTATCGATTTAATAGAGTTCAACTTCACATTAAATACAAACTTAAGTGACAATAAAGTTATTTCACAAATGCTCATTTTCAAAAAGGAGGTACAGAGCTATTATGGGGGAGGGGGGCGCGGCTGCAAATCTTTGTTCTAAGGGGGTTCTAGTTCTAAGTTTTTGTGACAATGGCGGGGAGGGGGGTATAAATCAGCCAAAATCACGTGACGTCACTTTTAGACGTCGGCCGTGTGGTTACTGAGAAATAAGGGGCATGGAAGGTGGCTAGGTTGCATAGTATAGCTGTATGACGGTGAAAATTATGCGATGTTTTGAACGGGTAACCCGGGTACCCGTTCGAAATTTGGACGGGTACCCGGGCAGCATTTTTCAAAAAATTGACAGCCCTAACGCCGACACGTTCCAAAAAAGTATTTTAAAAAACGACTTGGATGGCTGAGGAATAGTCACAGAGCATAAGTGTCCACATTATTACCTTTTGTAGTTTACACATACAGTTTGACAGAGGAACCTCTAGCACAACAAACTTGTTGGACTGACACAACAACAAATTTGTTGGACTGACATAACAAACTTGTTGGACTGACACAACAACAAATTTGTTGGACTGACACAACAACAAACTTGTTGGACTGACATAACAAACTTGCTGGAGTGACACAGACTATTGGCACAGGTTATATTAAAAACAAATTTGATATATTTATTATCATCTATTGCTAAGGCTGTCGTTTCAGGGATGTTTAATATTGACTTTATTATATTACAAAAATAATTACATTTAAATCATAGAGAAAAAAATAATAATAATTTGCATTAAAACTACATCTTTTATTATTGAGACACTAGAGGATAGAAGAACCAAGAGTAAATTAGTAAGTATACATAAAGCAAGTAATTCTAATTTAGAAATACAACACAAAGATAACTTAATACAACCCTCAGATAGACATAGGATAAAAACACCTTCATTACTCCGTAGTCTGGAATTCTGCCGTGGTATGGGTTGCCTGAGAAAACATGGGAAACCAACACTTTATCATCATTTTAAACTCTAAAATAAGTGCAGGACTACACACAAACCATAGATAAGCGTAGGACGCAATAATCGTGTGTACAGAAGGAGCGTCTGTAACATGTAAGATAAAATGTAAGCCTGATTTCCCAAAATTTAAGGATTTCAAAGTTAATTTTGACAGATTTTTTTTCATCGCTATTATATATATATTTTTAGATTTACTAAAAATTGATTTATAAGAAATATTTTAAATTCTTTCGTATGCTTAAACGTGTATATAGTCGAAACATCTGTGTCAATGAACTGAAACCATTAACATATCTTTTCTTTAAAAAATAAGCACCCAGAGGAAGTGACGTAATACGCATGCTATTTCTTGCAGGAATCATGTCTTCACTTCCGTTTAGATGTTGGCCTAAATAATTTGCTCAAGTCATCTTAACGCACGCTACTTGTTATAAACTATAGATCTTATATTTATAGGTTTTACGGATGTTATCTGTTTTTTAAACACAGCTTGCCTCTTTAGATTGGCAATCGCAAGTTATTGGTAGACTGTTTTTACGTTACAGACCGAATTGAAATAATTGAACTTTAACTTTAAAGTAAAAAGTAAAAGCATTCTTTTCACTAATTATCGCAAATTTTAATTTATAATTATAATTGATTAGGTAACAAAAGGAAAATCAAACATTGAACTATAATTATAGTTTATAGCGCACAGATCAATCGATCAACTCTGTCGTGCATAGATTTATAAGTTGATATTTTTTAAAAGTTAAGTTCCTTTCCAGTTATTTAAATTTGAAACATCTGTTTTAGTATAAGTATGTGTTAATACTAGAAACCAGAGCTGCATAGACTACATGACTTCAAAAGTTTTAGGCTTAACCGCATCGCTGTATGCGAACACATAACACGTGTCAGGGTCATCAGTTGTAGCTAACCCCTGGGACACTCACAAAGGCCTCGACTTTTAACGGCTCAAACCAACGTGTTTAACAACCTGGCAAATCATTTCCTACACCGCCAGAGTCATGACGCCCACAGCCCCAACAATAACTGAACGACATTTATAACTCCACGGTGCTAAAGGTTCTGTAACACCAAATATCCAAGGGGCACTACAAGGAGCTACTGTGACAATGTCGTACTGGAGACAGGTTTTATAACACCTGAGATCCAAGGGACATTACAAGTAAAAGAGATACCTGACAATGCCGTACTGGCGCCAGGTTTTATAACACCTGATAATCAAGGGACATTACAAGTACAAGAGGTACCTGACAATGCCGTACTGACGCCAGGTTTTATAACACCTGAGATCCAAGGGACATTACAAAAGTCACTGTAAGGATGGAAGCTTTTCTCTTTGTTGACCTGGCACCGGCCCCAAAGAACAACTCGGCCATGTATGAGGAGATTATAGAGGCCAACAGGATATTGGAAGAACTGAGGATCATATTCATAGTCGTGCCGGCCATCTTGATTGTCATAGGGATACCAGGTGAGGCTGGACAATAACTGTTGATTGTTATACCAGGTGAGGCTGGACAATAACTGTTGATTGTTATACCAGGTGAGGCTAGATAATAAATGTTGATTGTTGTACCAGGTGAGGCTAGATAATAAATGTTGATTGTTATACCAGGTGAGGCTAGATAATTAATGTTGATTGTTATACCAGGTGAGACTAGACAATAAATGTTGATTGTTATACCAGGTGAGGCTGGACAATAACTGTTGATTGTTATACCAGGTGAGATTGGATAATAAATGTTGATTGTTATACCTGGTGAGACTGGACAATAAATGTTGATTGTTATACCAGGTGATACTGGACAATAAATGTTGATTGTTATACCAGGTGATACTGGACAATAAATGTTGATTGTTATACCAGGTGAGGCTGGACAATAAATGTTGATTGTTATACCAGGTGAGGCTGGACAATAAATGTTGATTGTTATACCAGGTGAGACTGAACAGTAAATGTTGATTGTTTTGCCAGGTGAGGCTGGATAATAAATTGTAATTGTTATACTTATACCAGGTGAGGCTAGATAATAAAACAAAGATTTTTATACCATGCAGGACTGGACAATAAATCAAAATGCTACCTCACATCAAGACGAGCAACTTTAATTGAAAGTTTCACTGACAAATTTGAAAGATGCTCATTTTCAAATAGAAAAAACCGGCTTTTATTATGGGGACATTATTAATAATGTTGCTGATGCTTGCAGACTAGACTTTGTGTGTTGTCTTAGTTAATGTGCTATCAGAGTCTTACAAAGAAAGATATTGTATGTTGTCCTAGGAAACGTACTGACTATCATAGTCTTACAACGAAAGACCATGACGGACAACGTCATAGGGACGTACCTCATCAGCATGTGCTACTTCAACATGGTGACCCTCATCATAGCCCTCCCCACATTCTTCAATAAGGCGACCATCGGCGTGGAGATACCGACAGAAAATGAGGAGCTCTGTGCGTAAGTAGAATTGGAGATTTGTGCGTAAGTAGAATTGGAGATTTGTGCGCAAGTAGAATTGGAGATTTGTGCGTTAGTAGAATTGGAGATTTGTGCGTATGTAGAATTGGAGATTTGTTGGTTGCTAGAATTTGAGTTATGTTATTTTGCTAGAATTTGAGCTCTTTCCAAGAAACGAATTTCAGCTCTGTGTGTGTCAAAATGTTAAACTGAATATTTAAGTTAAATGTATTTCGAAGTGCTCAGAAAAGACACAAAAGACTTTTTACATGTTAATCTTTAAGGATATTAGTTTAGATCGTCATTTGAATACATTGGATTAGCGTCTTTAAACATGATTTATATCTTGTTAGTTAAAGTTGTTTATATTTAATTTGCAGAGAAAATGGTGTCAAATTATCTGTAGTTTGTGTGTGTGTGAGTGAGTGTGTAAGAGAGAAAGACAGAGAGAGAGAGAGAGAGACAGAGAGAGAGAGAGAGAGAGAAAGACAGAGAGAGAGAGAGAGAGAGAGAGAGGGAGGGAGGGAGGGATAGAACGTACCCCACCTGGTTTTTTTTGTTCTAACAAATGTGTTTTAGGTTGAACTTTTGAGATATGAATTTCACGTCTGGTCGTTATTGGATTGGAAAATAATACCAGATAACACAAAAAATACACATACATGATAATCCATATTATAACATACCAATACATGACAATACACTATACAAGTGTGTACATGATAATACACACAAAATTACAATAAATTTCTACACGCCACTATTCCACTATTAAAGTGATTTATTATAAAGGAACTATCAATTAGGCCGCTAGGTAGCGAAATCAGTAGATAGCTCGCCTCACAGGCTGATGGGCGTGTGAAAGAGGCCACGTTGAAGCGACAGTAAAATGTCGAGCAATGACCAACGCTAAGAAACTCCCTCGCTGACCTGGAGATCTCTTAACTAAAAAAAAAAGCTTATGGGACCTTAAATTAAAAAGAAAACAAAAAAACACCCCCACCCAAAAAANAAAACTTAAATAAATAAAAAATAAAACAATAAAGAGAAACAGATAACAAACACACAAAAACAACCTAACCAAAAAAAAAAAGACAACAACATCAAATCATTCAACATTTTGTTTGTAAAGACATCACTTTTTAATATTTGAGGAAGCCAGTTGTTCACTATCTGTATACATCTAGGCTCTACAGATACAGTTCTATGACCTTAGTGGCCATCACTAACTACTATATCACGTTCTGTATACATCTAGGCTCTACAGATACAGTTCTACGACTTTGGTGGCCATAACTAACTGGCATTTTGTGCTGGTCACTGCCGTCAGATTAATGTACTTTGTGGACAGGTGAGTCACACTCATGTCATATAGACAGGTGAGTCAAACTGATGACATATAGACAGGTGAGTCACACTGATGAGATATAGACAGGTGAGTCACACTGATGTCATATAGACAGGTGAGTCAAACTGATGACATATAGACAGGTGAGTCACACTGATGACATATAGACAGGTGAGTCAAACTGATGACATATAGATAGGTGAGTCACACTGATGACATATAGACAGGTGATTCACACAGATGACATGTAGACAGGTGAGTCACATTGATGACATATAGATAGGTGAGTCACACTGATGACATATAGACAGGTGATTCACATTATTGACATATAGACAGGTGAGTCACACTGATGACATATAGATAGGTGATTCACACTGATGGCATATAGACAGGTGAGTCACATTGATGACATATAGACAGGTGAGTCACACTGATGATATATAGTCATATATAGACAGGTGAGTCACACTGATGACATATAGACAGGTGAGTCACACTGATGACATATAGACAGGTGAATCACACTGATGACCTTTAGTCATATATAGACAGGTGAGTCACACTGATGATATATAGACAGGTGAGTCAAGCTGATGATATACCACCATCAAGTTCTGGGTTCTGGATGTAATTAAGACAGAAGTCTCGACTCTTGTCAATAATAATAGGATTCTTTATTGTGGTAACAATTCACGTATAGATACTGCTTCAGTAACACAACAGCTGCAGTACTACAATAAAGTCAATCCGGCATCCAGTACTTCCCGTCACAGGCTTAATCCATACAAGTCTCTAGTTCTCGCTGAGTGTCACAACATTCGAGCCACCTCGAAAAAATGTCTGACAAACACTCCCTAGTACTACACCGTCCTGTAGTCTAACACACACTAGTCTCGTACCCGCGGTACTGACCTCTACTCGACCTGTATTCACGTCCCTCGCCCTGCTCCGTCTCACACTATATATAGCCCCTGGGCGAACTCTGCAAAGTCATGGCGTGACATTCAAGTGTCAGTTTAACTGAACACAGCTCACAACATTTTCACAACAATTTTGCAACAAATTCAGTCAGTGATTCTCATACCTTGACATATCCATCCTCTTCCGTTAGATTCTACTCACGGGTAGAATCTTACAATCAAAACAAGTCAGGGTATGGAATCACTACACATTCATAACAAATTACTCCAATAAATCATGGACAAATGGCCTTAATGCATGAAACAACATAATATACCTACATCATATTCATAATACCTTAATCTATTACATCATGGAAAACATACTACTGCCGCTTTAGAGAACGGAAGCAGTCCTCTAATCGAATTACATAGTTACATAGTCTAAAAAATAATTCATTTTAGCAGCAATAACAAACAAAATTTACACATGCGAGGTCTTACATTGTTAGACACCAGCAATAATCAATTTTTATATCAATATACACATACAATATACATATATATATATATACAAGATTTCAGGTGAAAAAAAATATATCTATACAAGATCTCAGGAAAAAAACACACCCAAGAACAACATATTTTTACAAATTCCAAAATTATCAATCAGGCAAAAAAAAAAATGCTAGCACTTGTCCACCTCATGGGACCTTTCAAGGAGCCATAATTGCTCTATTAATAATTTCTTTACCGGGACCTGTGCTATTGAGATCTCCCATTTCACTATAGCCACAGTCCTATTGGGATATAAATACAGCCCATCGCTCCTGCCACACAGGAGCTTGGTTAATTGTATAACAAAAACTGCCCATCACTCCTGTTGCACAGGACGTAGTAAATTATATCCCAAAACAGCTTATCTCCCCTGCCATACAGGTCTGAATAAATTCTAGTACATGATCATCATCATTATTGGCATAACACACATCTTCATTGTGTAAATAATCAAAATCGTCATAAACATATCTACAACATGAATATTCAAGAGTACTAGTCTATATTAATAGGTTACACAGATTGCTATACTGACTCTACTGGTTCCTCATATAAATTCTTACGATATTTATTCCAGGATTGCCTCCAGCATGAGGTAATCTTACAGGGATAACCACTTATCCAACTGTAATATTTCAGCATGATTGTATTTAACCCATTACAATCACTTATATCACAATCATGTGCATCTATTAATACATACTGCCTATGGAGATAACAACTTATCTATCCATAACCACAGGTTATCTTTATCATAACATAACCATCATCATATACTCATAATGATTATCCAAAAAAAAAATCTTCATACACAATATTTCAACAACATCATAATCTCATGGAACTATCAACATGAAAATATCTAAAAAATATGAGGTCTCTATGTTTGAATTTTTCTTACACATTCAACCCATTTGCCATGAATATTATAAAACACTCAGCAATACATGGCATTTTAATGGAACACTGTCACATTGTCCCCCAAAATAATTTCTCAACCAAGACAAAACATAATCATAGTCAAGTCCTCTTTAATTATATTTACTCATCAACTTGCAAACAAACCCCCCCCCCAAAAAAAAAATCATAGCCATTGTACTTGATGGTGGTATATTTCGTTTATCTCCTATTTCTACCAGTATACGCCCCTGGTTATCGTTATCCTGACTGCTCGTTTCCCACGTGAGCCTAGGCGGGACTTTTAATATGGCAATGCAACCTAACCCCCAACTCGTGTCAAGCGCACCTTTTTACCGTACATGTTCGTGGCGACCCACTCATACTCACTCCCACTTATCAATATTTTCAGGATGACCCCAACTATCAACCAAATCATTAGCCCTAACGGACAAGCACACCGGTCATCTGAGTTACGGTCTCCGTAATTTAATCTAGATCTACACGGGTTGTGACGCCTATTTGAGTTTTTGTCGGTCACGGTCTGGTTATTCCTGGTCTGACCTGTCCCCACATCGTCACTCTCCCTGTATTTTTGGTCACGAGAAAAGTTTGTCCCGATGTCATAAACATAGTCTGTCTCTATCCAATCAAAACAAACTTCCCCTGAGCACATGTCATAATTTTGTGTGAACCCACAGCGGCGGTTCTCATTACTTTTCTCATTTTCATCGTTGTTGGTGCTTTTTTCTACCTTTTCTGTAGGAAACTTTGCAGTTTTTATGTCATTATATTCATCCATTATTCCTGTATTAACTTTCTCCTCTTGTGTATCTCTGCTCTGTTCTGTCTTTTCAACTATCCTAACTAGCTGGTCTACCGTTGGCTTCTCATTTTGCTGATGGTCAACTTGTTGATTTTCAATTGATACCTCTTTCTCTATTAGGGCTTCTTTTAATATCAAAATTTCATCATCTTTCACTATCAATTTCAGACTTAAATCATAGTTTATTTCTTCTTTTTCTTTAATGATCCTCCACATTTCAATAATGTCCTCTTCATAACTTGCTATGTTTCTGTTTAGTTCATCAATCTCCTCTTCTTTCTGAGCCAATAATTCTTCCATATATCTTTTCTCTCTCTCTTTTTCTGTTAGTTCAATCTGTAATCTCTCCAATAGTTCATCTCTCTCTACTTCAGACTTCTTTAACTCTTCTTCTGTGTCCTGCATTATACTGTTTAGGTTTTTCTCCATTTCTATGTTCCAATTTTCGTAATCTTTTATCATTGACTTTAGATTTGTGTCATAAATTTCTCCTATTTCTATCACCCTTCTTAAATTTTCAGCATCGTCTTCTTCACTCGGTGTAGCGTTACATGTAACATAATTCTCTTCTCTATGAGCCAGTTCTACAATATCCATAGTTTCTAATATCCTGTCGTTTAGTTCTCTCTGCATATTTTCAAATAATTCATTCTTTTCAACTAAGTGGTTGTTTATTTGGGCAATTTTCATTTTTAAATTATGTAACTCCATTTCATCTTCATCAAGTTCTGTATTGTGTTCTTTGCATTCTTTTGCTAAGGCCGTTAATTTACTTTGAGCGCAGCACCATATAGACAGGTGAGTCAAACTGATATAATATAGACAGGTGAGTCAGTCACACAGATGACATGTGGACAGGTGAGTCAAACTGATGACATATAAACAGGGGACAAAGATCATTGTAGTTAATATAGAGGTTAGTCGGGAAGCCATACCTGTCTAATGAAGACGTATCTAACTCACGACAGTTTTAAAGTTTGTTGAATCACGTAGACAGGCGAATCAAGAAGTCATACCGGTCTTTTATAGATGTGTCACACTCGTGATAACTTAAAGATTGTTGTATAGCGTAGTTATATCTGGAAGCCAAACAAGTCTATCAAAGACATTTAAATAAATAACTCTTATTACTATATTTTAAGACATGTGATGAGGCATCCATTTAAAACAGACCAATTAGTTTTTACTCAATGGGGCTATAATTGAAAGAACACCAACTTTCTTAGAGGTTTACAAGCGTAAAAATAAACTCCTGAATATTGGGTGTATATTTTGTGTCGACATCATCTGTCCCATCAGCAGATCCGGCAAATACTTACACTTGTACAATCGACCGTTTGCGACAATCTTCTCAATGTCTGTCGCCATCATTGTCATAGAGATACCAGTGGTTGGCTACTGGATAACATTTCAGAAAAATGGGTAAGAAAGATTTGGTGCAAATTGTCACAGTTTATTAACATAATGGGTAAGAAATAATTGGTAAATTGTCACAGTTTATTAACATAATGGGTAAGAAATATTTGGTGTAAGTTATTAACAGTTTATTAACATAATGGCTAAGAAATATTTTTTGTTAATTGTTACAAATCATTAATATAATGGGTGAGAAATATTTGGTGTAAATTGTCAAAGTTTATTAACATAAGGGCAAGAAATATACATATTTGGTGTTAATTGTAACAGTTTAATGACATAATTAGTGAGAAATATTTGGTTTTAATTGTCACATTTTATAAAGAGAAATATTTGTTGTACATTGTCACAGTTTATGAACATAATGGGTGAGAAATATTTGGTGTAAATTGTCACAGTTAATGGACATAATTAGTGAGAAATATTTGGTTTTAATTGTCACATTTTATAAAGAGAAATATTTGTTTGCAAATTGTCACAGTTTATTAACAGAATGGGTGAGAAATATTTGGTATAAATTGTCAAAGTTTATTAACATAATGTGTGAGAAATATTTGGTTTTAATTGTCACAGTTTATTAACATAGTGGGTAAGAAATATTTGGTGTTAATTGTCAAAGTTTATTAACATAATGTGTGAGAAATATTTGGTGTTAATTGTCACAGTTTATTAACATAAGGGCAATAAATTTTTGGTGTTAATTGTCACAGTTTACTAACATAGTGAGTCAAAATATTTGGTGTTATTTGTCACAGTTTATTAACATAATGGGTGATAAATATTTGGTGTTAATTGTCACAGTTGAGTTTATTAACATAGTGGGTAAGAAATATTTGGTGTTAATTGTCAAAGTTTATTAACATAATGGGTAAAAAATATTTGGTGTTAATTGTCACAGTTTATTAACATTGTGAGTCAAAATATTTGGTGTTAATTGTCACAGTTTATTAACATAATGGGTGATAAATATTTGGTGTTAATTGTCACAGTTGAGTTTATTAACATAGTGGGTAAGAAATGTTTGGTGTTAATTGTCTTAGTTCATTAACAAAGTGGGTGAGAAATATTTAGTGTTAATTGTCACAGTTTATTAACTTAATGGGTAAGAAATATTTGTTGTTAATTGTCAGTTTATTAACATAAGGGCAAGAAATTTTTGGTGTTAATTGTCACAGTTTATTAACATAATGGGTCAGAAATATTTGGTGTTAATTGTCACAGTTTATAACATTTTTGTGTTGATCTTTTTCAAAACTCATTCCAGGAATCAATTTTTTTTATTATCAACAATCTGTTTATAACTTGAGTTTTTCATTTTAGTGGGTTTTTTGTTTCTTTGATGAAGAACAATTGAAAATAACCAAATTTATTTGAAGACATTAATGGTTTCACATTTAAACAATTTAAAACTTGCCAGAACTAAGAAGATTGGCTAGTAATTCAGACGATAATAAAGTCGATAGCAATAATTTTTACTAGCTGACCTTAATGTTAATGTTGATGTTGTTTTTAGGGTTGTTAATGTTTGGGATGTTGTTAAAGGTTGTTAATGTTTGGGTTGTTTTTAGGGTTTCTAATGCTTGGGTTGTTTTTAGGGTTGTTAATGCTTGGGTTGTTTTTAGGGTTGTTAATGTTTAGGTTGTTTTTAGGGTTGTTAATGTTTGGGTTGTTTTTAGGGTTGTTAATGTTTGGGTTGTTTTTAGGGTTGTTAATGTTTGCGCTGTTTTTATGGTTGTTAATGTGTGGGTTGTTTTTTGGGTTTTTAATGTTGATGTCTTTTTCAGGGTTGTTAATGTTGATGTTGTTTTTAGAGTTGTTAATGTTTGGGTTGTTTTTAGGTTTGTTAATATTGATGTTGTTTTTAGGGCTGTTAATTTTGATGTTGATTTTAGGTTTGTTAATGTTGATGTTGTTGATATTGCTGTTCATTTTTGTCCATATATTAACGTGGCCATATCAATATTTCAAAGGCCCTAAAAGAAAAGTCCCCCCTCCCCTCCCTTTATTTCGATCTTAGTGTCAGCGTCGAGTGTCACCTGCCAGGTACGTCATTCCTGGTCCATGTGGAGCTGGCCATTCAAACAATCCTCCCAGGATTCCTCCTGATCTTCATCAACATCTGCATCATCCTCATTCACTGCAAGAAAAAACAACAGCCACGAATATACGACCACAACTATAGAGGTGAGTGATAGACCCAGGTACATACTCAGGTGAGTGATACACTCAGGTACATACTCAGGTGAGTGATACACTCAGGTACATACTCAGGTGAGTGATACACTCAGGTACATACTCAGGTGAGTGATACACTCAGGTACATACTCAGGTGAGTGATACACTCAGGTACATACTCAGGTGAGTGATACACTCAGGTACATACTCAGGTGAGTGATACACTCAGGTACATACTCAGGTGAGTGATACACTCAGGTACATACTCAGGTGAGTGATACACTCAGGTACATACTCAGGCGAGTGATACACTCAGGTACATACTCAGGTGAGTGATACACTCAGGTACATACTCAGGTGAGTGATACACTCAGGTACATACTCAGGTGAGTGATACACTCAGGTACATACTCAGGT
>MUZC01004410.1:472645-485082 GCA_002072015.1 Radix auricularia | reverse complement strand
GGAGAGCTTGGTAGATACATGACACAATAGACGTGAGAATAGAATGACCAACTATCGACTAGGTATCTTCGAGGTATCTTATATATACAGACGCTCCTTCTATGCAGAAGATAATTGCGTCCACAGACCATGAGAGATGATCTGTTGGCAAGTGATGCAGCGGTCACAGGCCACGGCTATAGGGGTTCCAAGCATTACCCAAGCCGCCTAACTATTGTCTAGTTAGGTACCCATTCGGAGCTGGGTGACTCGGGGACTCCTCAGGCCCCGAGAACAAATCCTCACCTTCGTGTGGATTCGAACTCGTGACCATCAGTATGAGAGTCGAGAGCGCTACCTCTCGACCACCACTTATATTGAGGGGAGAGCTTGGTAGATACATGACACAATAGACGTGAGAATAGAATGTCCAACTACCGACTAGTTATATTGAGAGGAGAGCCTGGTGGATGCATGACAGAACAGACGTGACAATAGAATTACCAACTACCAACTAGTTATATTGACTATCTAGTTGAGAACAACATCTTGGCCTATTCGTATAACATTCAATCTCCGCGCCAACTGTTGCTCTCTATTTAGTTACAGAGCAGCAACAAGAGGTAGAATTCTTATTTAAATTTCTTGTGAGCACGATGTTGACTTAGTCAAAGGTTTTCAGTGACGTAGGCAATAGTTAAATTTTATGTAGACTATATTTTATGGTTGATTGGAAATTTGTCTTAAAAAAAGAGCGGCTACCTTTTCTTTGTTTTGATAAAAAAAAATTCTAATCAAACATTAAAAAAAAAACACAAAAAGGAACGTCTTTCTTTTATTATTATTATTATTTTTTTTTTTTAAATTTGGAATTATTGACACACACAGACATCATTATTTATTCAAATTCTTTTAAAAATAATTATAATTACACATTTCCGGGTTTTAATTTCAAACCAAATGAAACGAAGAAGTTATCTGTACCACACACTACTTTTTTTGTTGTTGGAGGCAGAAGACGTCAGCGGTGAAAATATAAGTGTAGTGAAACGAAAGAGTAAGTGCTTCGTGGAAGTACGAACTGTCCACACAAGATGACGCTGAACTAACGAGCCGACTACAAGTGTGAGAGGAAACAATTTATTTACGAATATCATTGTGCAGCAAACAGTACATAAACTATAAGTGGTGGTCACATGACAACTTCAAAGCTAAACACAGCAGTACATAAATAATATTTTCCCCCTTACAGTACAGGAATACGTGTTTGATGTTCTCTTACACCCCCATCCCCCCTCCACACACACACACACACACTCACACACACACACACACAACCAATCAACTATCGAATACACTTCCAGGAATCACCCCTGAGCTATTCGCAGATATGGAAATCCCTATTTGTAATATGGCTTCTACGAGTGCTCACCCCTTGACAATGGAGTCTCCTGGATAAATCTGGCAGCTTGAATCATTTCTCGTCTATGCAAATACCAAACACAAGAAGGCTACTTGAAAGAGGTTGTATTGAATTCTGCCATCAGCACTGATTATTTAGTCGACCCGTCACATCGATCACATGCTAGTACAAGGCGGATATCTTTAGATCATTCCGACACATCTGGTAGTTTGGTTTCACTTTGAGTGTAAAAAAAAGATTTCCATTTAACTAAAACACTCTATTTATTGACACGCTTTTGACACGGGTGTCAATATCATCTTATTTCTCACAGCAGTCATATAACCCACTGCCATGTCATTTCTCACTACCATCTTATTTCTCACTACCATCTTATTTCTCACTTCCATCTTATTTCTAACTACTACCTTATTTCTTTCTACCATCTTATTTCTAACTTCTACCTTATTTCTCACTACCATCTTATTTCTAAATACTACCTTATTTCACACTACCATCTTATTTCTAACAACTACCTTATTTCCTACTACCATCTTATTTCTAACTACTACCTTATTTCTTTCTACCATCTTATTTCTAACTTCTACCTTATTTCTCACTACCATCTTATTTCCAACAACTGCCTCATTTCTCACTACCATCTTATTTCCAACTACTACCTTATTTCTCACTACTATCTTATTTCTCACTACCATATTATTTCTAACTACTACCTTATTTCTCACTACCATCTTATTTCTCGCTACCATCTTATTTCTAGCTGCTATTTTTTCTCACTACCATCTTATTCTTACTACCATTTCATTTCTAACTACTTCTTTATTTTTCAATACCATCTTATTTCTAACTACTATCTTATTTCTCACTAACATCTTAATTGTAAGTATCATCTTATGTCACAATGAAATGTTATGTCACATTCGATCTTGCGCAATATTGACCCACAACTTGACCAGTAGCCCCACGTCATCCATACACACCAACAACTGGTCTTTGTTTAGAATAAACATTGTAAGACCAAATACATGAACAGAAATATTACAGAGGCGAGACGTCATCATCAGTGATGACCATGGTCATCAGGTCAACTGGTGACAAGTGACGTTCAATGTCATGTCACTCTCTGTACACTCATATTTAGTGAGACTGTTTGACGTGTCAGAGTGAAGCACACTTTGCTCTGTCCACTCACCTTTTAGTGAGACAGACGTATCAGAGTGAAACACACTTTGCCACTCTCTATCCACTAACATTTAGTGAGACTGCCTTATCAGAGTGAAGCACACTTTGCCACTCTCTATCCACTAACATTTAGTGAGACTGCCTTATCAGAGTGAAGCACACTTTGCCACTCTCTGTCCACTCACGTTTAGTGAGACTGTTTGACGTGTCATAGTGAAGCACACTTCGCCACTTTGATAGGTCTCCAAATGTACAGAATCTGCCTGTGGATAAAATCCATTATTGACGTCTCATTCGATACAATCAAATTTTGTTTTACATTCTTGTCACCATGATTCTCCAAGCGATTCTCCACACGATACTCCACACGATACTCCACACTATACTCAACATGATTCTCCACACGATACACCACACGATACTCCACGCGTTATTCTACACCGATAATCCACATATTGTGTTCAGCTTGAACAATAAGTCAATTTCAGAGATGAAGTGGTTGTAAACAGATTTAAAGAAAATGACACTAAAGGGAGTTAATGATCAGTGAGTTCTAGTTATTCTGTCTGAAAATGAGGCAACCATAACGTCAAAGAAAAATGTCAAGAATGCGGAGTGACATTTTTCTTGGATAAAATGACAGCTGTTGTAACAATATATTATCTGCCTTAAGTTAAATATCAACTTACTCGAGCTTGTTGCACCGTGGTGGGCTGCTAATGGTCCCCCGGACGCAGTTTGACTCACACCTGAATGCCCCTCATATATGCGGTTATTTTTGGTTGTGCGACTTGAGTCTCAAAACAAGAAGTTAAAAATCATCAAGACTTTCATTAGCATTGAACTTTAAAAAAAAATGAATGGATGAATTAAACAATGCCAATTACAGTGGTCTCCCTGAGAATAATCTCCCTTGGCTTAGCCGGGAGTCTGGTCTGTCACTGGGTCTAGCATTATTAAAACTTTGCCAGGTGTGAAAGAGGTCGTCATTGAGTTGGAAGTTTAGTCGTGAGGCGGAAGTTTAGCCATGAATGGGAAAGATTAGCCATGCGTGGGAAGTTTAACTTTGAGTGGGAAGTTTAGCCATGCGTGGGAAGGTTGACAGTGTGTGGGAAAGTTTAGCCAAGAATGGGGCCTTTAGCCGGGAGTGGGAAAGTTAAGTCATGAGTGAGAAAGTTTAGCCGTAAGTGGGAAGTTTAGCTATGAGTGAGAAAGTTTAGTAATGAGTGGTAAAGTTTAGTCATGAGTGGGAAAGTTAAGCCATAAGTGGGAAAGTTAAGCCATGAGTGGGAAAGTTAAGCCATGAGTGGGAAAGTTTAGCCATGAGTGGGAAAGTTTAGCCATGAGTGGTAAAAGTTTAGCCATGAGTGGGAAAGTTTAGCCATGAGTGGGAAAGTTTAGCCATGAGTGGGAAAGTTAAGCCATGAGTGGGAAAGTTTAGCCATGAGTGGGAAAGTTTAGCCATGAGTGGTAAAAGTTTAGCCATGAGTGGGAAAGTTAAGACATGAGTGGGAAAGTTTAGCCATGAGTGGGAAAGTTTAGCCATGAGTGGTAAAAGTTTAGCCATGAGTGGGAAAGTTTAGCCATGAGTGGGAAAGTTTAGCCATGAGTGGGAAAGTTTAGCCATGAGTGGGAAAGTTTAGCCGTGAGTGGGAACGTTTAGCCATGGGTTGCGAGAGATTAGACATGATGGACTGAGGTTATCTGTGTGAGACTTTTTTACCTACGTATTTGAGAAAGTAACGGAGTACTTGAGGACGCCAACTTTCTACTAAATTGATATTTTTATACTTACACACCTGCCCCACGATTTCTCTACATTTTCTTGTTGTATCTACCTTATATACCTTACCCACACAGATTTTCTGTAGATCTGACCTGGTACTTCCAAAAAAAAATATATATGACGATGGGGCTTTCCAGTTTTAAGCGCCATTAGGTCATGCTCGTTCATCATGTAACATCAATCTGATTACATATCGCCATAAGGTCATGCTCGTTCAGCATGTAACATCACTCTGATTACATAGCGCCATAAGGTCATGCTCGGTCAGCATGTAACATCACTCTGATTACATAGCGCCATAAGGCCATGCTCGGTCAGCATGTAACATCACTCTGATTACATAGCGCCATAAGGTCATGCTCGGTCAGCATGTAACATCACTCTGATTACGTAGCGCCATAAGGTCATGCTCGTTCAGCATGTAACATCACTCTGATTACATAGCGCCATAAGGTCATGCTCGTTCAGTATGTAACATCACTCTGATTACATAGCGCCATAAGGTCATGCTCGTTCATCATGTAACATCACTCTGATTACATAGCGCTAAAAGGTCATGCTCGTTCAGCATGTAACATCACTCTGATTATAATATAGAGCCATTAGGTCATGCTCGTTCAGCATGTAACATCACTCTGATTACATAGCGCCATAAGGTCATGCTCGTTCAGCATGTAACATCACTCTGATTACATAGAGACATAAGGTCATGCTCGTTCAGCATGTAACATCAATCTGATTACATAGAACCATTAGGTCATGCTCGTTCAGCATGTAACATCACTCTGATTACATAGCGCCATAAGGTCATGCTCGTTCAGCATGTAACATCACTCTGATTACATAGAACCATTAGGTCATGCTCGTTCAGCATGTAACATCACTCTGATTACATAGCGCCATAAGGTCATGCTCGTTCAGCATGTAACATCACTCTGATTACATAAGCCATTAGGTCAGGCTCTTTCAGCAGGTAACATCACTCTGATTATAATATAGAGCCATTAGGTCATGCTCGTTCAGCATGTAACATCACTCTGATTATAATATAGAGCCATTAGGTCATGTTCGTTCAGCAGGTAACATCACTCTGATTATAATATAGAGCCATTAGGTCATGGTCGTTCAGCATGTAACATCACTCTGATTACATAGCGCCATAAGGTCATGCTCGTTCAGCAGGTAACATCACTCTGATTATAATATAGAGCCATTAGGTCATGCTCGTTCAGCATGTAACATCACTCTGATTAAATAGCGCCATAAGGTCATGCTCATTCAGCATGTAACATCACTATGATTACATAGCGCCATAAGGTCATGCTCGTTCAGCATGTAACATCACTCTGATTACATAGCGCCATAAGGTCATGCTCGTTCAGCATGTAATATCACTCTGATTACATAGCGCCATAAGGTCATGCTCGTTCAGTATGTAACATCACTCTGATTACATAGCGCCATAAGGTCATGCTCGTTCATCATGTAACATCACTCTGATTACATAGCGCTAAAAGGTCATGCTCGTTTAGCATGTAACATCACTCTGATTACATAGCGCCATAAGGTCATGCTCGTTCAGCATGTAACATCACTCTGATTATAATATAGAGCCATTAGGTCATGCTCGTTCAGCATGTAACATCACTCTGATTACATAGCGCCATAAGGTCATGCTCGTTCAGCAGGTAACATCACTCTGATTATAATATAGAGCAAATAGGTCATGCTCGTTCAGCAGGTAACATCACTCTGATTATAATATAGAGCCAATAGGTCATGCTCGTTCAGCAGGTAACATTACTCTGATTACATAGCGCCATTAGGTCATGCTCGTTCAGCATGTAGCATCACTCTGATTACATAGCGCCATAAGGTCATGCTCGTTCAGCAGGTAACATCACTCTGATTATAATATAGAGCCATAAGGTCATGCTCGTTCAGCATGTAACATCACTCTGATTACATAGCGCCATTAGGTCATGCTCGTTCAGCAGGTAACATCACTCTGATTATAATATAGAGCCTTTAGGTCATGCTCGTTCAGCATGTAACATCACTCTGATTACATAGCGCCATAAGGTCATGCTCGTTCAGCAGGTAACATCACTCTGATTATAATATAGAGCCAATAGGTCATGCTTGTTCAGCAGGTAACATCACTCTGATTATAATATAGAGCCATTAGGTCATGCTCGTTCAGCATGTAACATCATTCTGATTACATAGAACCATAAGGTCATGCTCGTTCAGCAGATAACATCACTCTGATTATAATATAGAGCCAATAGGTCATGCTCGTTCAGCAGGTAACATCACTCTGATTATAATATAGAGCCATTAGGTCATGCTCGTTCAGCATGTAATATCATTCTGATTACATAGAACCATAAGGTCATGCTCGTTCAGCAGGTAACATCACTCTGATTATAATATAGAGCCATTAGGTCATGCTCGTTCAGCAGGTAACATAACTTTGAATATATAGCGCCATTAGGTCATGCTTGTCCCAGACGCTCAACGGACTATGCTTTACAAATCTCTCCTTAAATAAAACGAGCTCAATGCCCGTGCTATTCTTCGGGGTGAGCACAATAAAAATAACTATTTTTCGTTTTTGAGTCTCAAATTCCCCTAACAAAATTACTGAAGAGTACAAACGCATCACTAAATTTGTATAGCAATAAATAAAATTTAAAAAAAAATTTCCATAAAAATCAGGATATGTGTGTCGAGAAAGATGAAAGTATGATGAATTAAAAAAATTACCAATTCATTTTTTATTTCTGCTTTAATAACGCATAGATCTACTTTCTATGTATACTCTATGATACTCTATCAGAATAACAAATGTCTTTAACAGTTACAAAACTATGATGGGCAAGGTTTAATTTCTTTTCAAATAAATCATAAAATGAAAGCAATATGTTTCAATATGATTCCTTTGGGTCCAGGAAAAAAGCTCTCCAAAATCACATACCCCTTTTTATAGTCTAAGCATGAAATTAGTTCAAGACAAATAGAATATTTTGGGTTCTGCACCGGAAGGCACATACCCATGCTACGCCGCCGTCTTTAACATCAACACAAGGTCATGACACATGTTGGTACTGTTGGATCACAAGGTCATGACACACGGTTCTTTTGGATCGAAAGGTCAGACTGGATGACCTAACTAAACTTATTTTTCAAACTGACTGTATTTCAAACATGACATGTCTCGAGTAGGATTATCACGAGAAAATAAATCACCGAGTTAAAAAAAAAATTAAATAAATGAACAACACAATATTTCAGTAACCGGAGAAACTTTGTCTCTCTCTGACAGATGTTGGATTAGTACTGGCGGGTCAACTTAGCATTAAAAGTCATGCCATCAAAATATCTCAGTTATTTCTGTTACTTTACATCAAGTTTTGGGCTGGGATGATTGTACACTGTTGGTTGATAGTTTTGATACCATTAAATAGTATTTTGTTACACAAGAATTTTAGAGGTGACAGTTGAGGAATCTTTGTTGTGAGTGCATCAGCTTCTGTGAACTGTGACACACGAGCTGATAAACACTTGTTATATTTGTACACATGTACACATGAGCTAATAAAAACACTTGTTATATTTGTACACATGTACACATGAGCTGATAAACACTTTTATATTTGTACACATGTACACATGAGCTGATAAACTCTTGTTATATTTGTACACATGTACACATGAGCTGATAAACACTTGTTATATTTGTACACATGTACACATGAGACGACAAAGGAAATAATAAGAGATGCGTCCATAAATGTTTTACGGAAGGCGTGCCCATCAGTTTTATGAAGGGCACAGATAGGCACGCCCATCAGTTTTATGAAGGGCACAGATAGGCACGCCCATCAGTTTTATGAAGGGGACAGATAGGCACGCCCATCAGTTTTATGAAGGGCACAGTAAGGCGTGCCCATCAGTTTTATGAAGGGCACAGATAGGCACGCCCATCAGTTTTATGAAGGGCACAGATAGGCACGCCCGTCAGTTTTATGAAGGGCACAGATAGGCACGCCCATCAGTTTTATGAAGGGCACAGATAGGCACGCCCATCAGTTTTATGAAGGGCACAGTAAGGCGCGCCCATCAGTTTTATGAAGGGCACAGTAAGCCACGCCCATTAGTTTTATCAAGGACACAAAAATGCACGCCCATCAGTTTTATGAAGGGCACAGAAAGGCACGCCCATTAGTTTTATGACGGGCACAGTAAGGCACGCCCATCAGTTTTATGAAGGACACAGAAAGGCACGCCCATCAGTTTTATGAAGGGCACAGTAAGGCAGGCCCATCAGTTTTATGAAGGGCACAGTAAGGCAGGCCCATCAGTTTTATGAAGAACACAGAAAGGCACGCCCATCAGTTTTATGAAGAACACAGAAAGGCACGCCCATCAGTTTCATGAAGAACACAGAAAGGCCCGCCCATTAGTTTTATGAAGAACATAGAAAGGCACGCCCATCAGTTTTATGAAAGACACAGTAAGGCACGCCCATCAGTTTTATGAAGGACACAGTAAGGCACGCCCATCAGTTTTATGAAGGGCACAGAAAGGCACGCCCATTAGTTTTATGAAGGGCACAGAAAGGCACGCCCATTAGTTTTATGAAGAACACAGGAAGGCTCTCCCATTAGTTTTATGAAGGGCACATGTTCAGGTAGCTGTACTTACAATGATCAAATCTACAGAAGACGTGTTGTGTGGAATATTCGGCTTAAAGGTTTCATGTCGCGGCCACCTTCACGCTACGTCACCTCACCTGTACACAACACATTTACCAAACATCGGAAACCATGACATACCACATAACTCGTACACGCCATACTTGACATTTATTGTATGGCATCAATCAAAGGAATTTTTTTTAATTCCCCACAACCCCTCCCCCTCCCACCCAATCACAAAGAAAAAAATCAAACAAAGAAAAGAGACACCTGCTTCCATTCTGTTTGCAATCAACAAGGGACGCAATCCTTGCCTTGTTTAATGTTGTTTTCCCCTCGGTGTCGTATTCCTCATTTCACCCCATCAGCTGACGTCTTTTGGCGGGAAAAAAAGCTTGCGAGTAAAGTCTCCGGGACCAACTTTGAGTTAACACACGTCCGGCATCCATCATGATCCATCTTATTTCCCAGCGTCCTTCGGGGCCAGGGATTACGCCAAATTCGGCCACTTCCTTCTCATAACGTCGAAAATAACTTCTTTACCTTTTCGGGGGAGTTCCCGTTTTGTATCTTCTCTCTGAGCCCAACGTTGTTATACACACTCCGCTGATAACGTGAGTTCCAAATGCTGTAGATTAAAAAAAAAAAGCACTTGAAGTTTACAGCCAAACAGCGGTTCGACAATTACCCAATATTGAAATGCGGGGAAATGGTTTCCAACAAATGAAGAAAGTTTAACTTCTTAATATTTTTTTTTTTTAATGTGTACAGATGATCGGTCTAGTTTCGTAGAAATGACACGCCTAGTTCTGTACAGATGACAGGTCTAGTTGTGTACAGATGACAGGTCTAGTTGTGTACAGATGACAGGTCTAGTTCTGTACAGATGACAGGTCTAGTTCTGTCCAGATGACAGGCCTAGATCTGTACAGATGACAGGTCTAGTTGTGTACAGATGACAGGTCTAGTTCTGTACAGTTGACAGGTCTAGTTGTGTACAGATGACAGGTCTAGTTCTGCACAGATTACAGGCCTAGTTGCGTACAGATGACAGGTCTAGTTGTGTACAGATGACAGGTCTAGTTCTGTAATGATGACAGGCCTAGTTCTGTACAGATGAAGGTCTAGTTGTGTACATATGGCAGGTCTAGTTGTGTACAGATGACAGGTCTAGTTGTGTACAGATGACAGGTCTAGTTGTGTACAGATGACAGGTCTAGTTGTGTACAGATGACAAGTCTAGTTGTGTACAGATTACAGGTCTAGTTCTGTACAGATGACAGGTCTAGTTGTGTACAGATGACAGGTCTAGTTCTGTACTGATGACAATTTTAGTTGTGTATAGATGACAGGTCTAGTTTCGTAGAGATTACACGCCTAGTTCTGTACAGATGACAGGTCTAGTTCTGTATAGATGACATTTTTAGTTGTGTACAGATGACAGGTCTAGTTCTGTACAGATGGCATTTTTAGTTGTGTACAGATGACACGTCTAGTTCTATACAGATGGCATTTTTAGTTGTGTACAGATGACAGGTCTAGTTCTATACAGAGGACATTTTAAGTTGCGTACAGATGACAGGTCTAGTTCTGTACAGAGGACATTTTTAGTTGTGTACATATGACGCCCTGTAGTCCAATATTACTAGATACACGAAGACGCGGCGAAGACATAATCTGTTCTTTAGAAAAGTCAGGGTCGATCATGTCCTTCCACTGCAATGATCGGTTGTTTACTGACCGGTGGATTACTCACTGGTGGATTACTGAGTGGTGGATTACTGACTGGTGGTTTACTGATTGGTGGATTACTGACTGGTGGTTTGCTGAGTGGTGGATTACTGACGGGTGGATTACTGAATGGTGGATTTCTTAGTGATGGTTTACTGACCAGTGGATTACTACCAGTGGATTACTGAGTGGTGGATTACTGACCGGTGGATTACTGACTGGTGGTCCTCCTACCTCCCACCAGCTACTCCTACCTCCCGATTTCAAACTCTCACACCGTGAACACACCCCAAACACTGTATAAATGCCGTGATCCTAACGCCATATCACTGAATGCTTAGCATCGTATAATAACCTAAAATAATAATTATTTCATTGTTCACGTGCGCGCAAAGTTAAACGATAAAACATGGCTTCATTGATTTACAATCAAAGGTCTTAAGAATAACAAAGTATTGAATAAAAAAAACATGGATCAATCAAACGTATAATCTCATTGACTCACAAACATGAGTTCTCAAGAAAGATAAACTCATTCCTTTAGAAACATTGATTTCTTGTGTAACATGACCGCATGGATTTCGAAACCTATTGTTCCTATGTTTAACAATCGACTCCAGTTGTTGACATTTGTGCTACACAGTTTCGGTCTGCGTGCAACGGTAGAATCATGACGTCAGCAGCATAGCATGACATCACGTGCCCCCCCACCTATGACCACAAAGAGGTTGCGGGCCGGTTCGATGCAATGGGATAGCCTTGATCTAGTCGCCCTCACCGGAGTCTCGTCTAACACATCATCTGTCGCACATCCGTCCCGGCGACGAGAGGAAAGAAAGAGAACTCTTCTGTTGAGATCCTACTTCTCCTTTATGCCCCGCCCCTACTCCACGACGGGACGAGTTGCTCCAATATTTGCTCATCGGCTAATCAAAGGAGGGTAGTACCCGAGTCCTAGGTCCACTTCGCATGTCCTTCTCCTAGGACTTATCTCCGTAACATTTGTCCAGACGATTTGCTTTCAGATGAGTGGACCTGGGTCTGCAAATGTCCCGTGTACCAGGATCTGCAAATGTCCCGTGCACCAGGATCTGCAAATGTCCCACATACCAAGTTCTACAAATGTCCCGTTTACCAGGGTCAGCAAATGTCCCGTTTACCAGGGTCAGCAAATGTCCCGTTTACCAGGGTCAGCAAATGTCCCGTTTACCAGGGTCAGCAAATGTCCATGCTGCGGCTCGGTCTATTTTCTATAAGATAAAAAAACTTGGTTTTTAAGGTCTTTAAAGAGATTTTATTTTTATTTTGAAGAATAATTCTCATTTTTTTAGCACCTTTGAGACTGGTTTGACTGGTTCTCTGAGATACAACTGATTTCTTGGAGTGGGGAGGTAATAACTGACTAGGAACTCGGACAGTTCCAGCACCATGTTTTGACACCATTCTACGATACCACGTTTTGACACCATTCTACGATACCATGTTTTGACACCATTCTACGATACCACGTTTTGACACCATTCTACGATACCACGTTGTGACACTATTCCACGACACCATGTTTTGACACCATTCTACGATACCACGTTTTGACACCATTCTACGATACCACGTTTTGACACCATTCTGAAGG